>BQNB010031224.1:4112-39284 GCA_026074375.1 Tanacetum coccineum
CAAATTATAAATAATTATTGAATTTGATAAATCATTGCTGAAATCAGTATGTTAAACAAAATCATTCAATAATATTTAAATTCAAACAAAAAATTTCAAAGCATTAAACCATCTAGCATATTCAAAATACTCAAATTCATGAGCATTGATTCAAACTTATACAATGTTATCTAAAAATGCTTGTACAATTACTTGCAACATCTTGGCAATTCGCGCCGTTCTATAATTCCTGAAAAATTCCTGAAAATTTTTGCTTCCCCCTTTAGTTGAATAATTCCTGGCAATTCGCGCCGTTCTACAATTACTTGCTCTCATTGCTTCCCCCTTTAGTTGAATAATTCCTGAAAAATTTCGATGTCAATTTATTCGTAGAAAATCCGAAGGAAATCCCTAGGAATTTAAACACATTTCCTAGAGATTTTCGACATCGTTGTATACATAGGAAATCCTTAAAGAACCGTCACTAATTCCTGACGGATTTGCATCACTTTTATTTTTGTAACTAATCGTTTGGAAATTACTAAGAAAGCAATCAGTAATAGTTGTGCTCATAATCCGTATTTAAATTATCCGATTTTGTACGTAATTTCCTACGAAAACTTCCCATAAGATATATTCGTGAGTGTTGCCCCTTTTTCATGTAGTAAATACTAGTTTTAATACCCGTGCACGCACGTGGCTTATACATTATGTTTTCTTAATATATATATACATAATTTTTATTTTCCTATTTTATAAGTTATGTATAGAGTATTATCGAAATTATATCAAGAGAATGAATTTATTAAATCTTTTATATATTATGTAGTAAGATAATTAGTAATTTTTTTTTGATTTACATGTTTTCTGACTCGATATTGTGAGTCAAGTAATCTCAGCGAAACTACACTTTTAGGATTGTTTGGGATATGATTAAATAATGTTAAATCTTTGTTTGAAGTAAGAATTGTTTGCATTTGTTGTATTTTAAAATATAAAGTCTAGGGGTATAAAGTTTAAGGGGTTATTTGCTTTTTTTTTTAAAGTTATAACAAAATTTATAAATTTATAAATTAAACAACTAAAGTTTTATTAATTACCCCATCTTTTTTCAAGTTTTTGTTTTTATAAATTTGACACGTATATTTTTATGTGTTTTTTTCCTCAATCAGATTTCTCCACCAAAATAATGCCAAATTTGAAAGTATTTAAGCTTTTTAATTAAACAATAATTAAAAATAAAAAAAATTAGAAGCATCATACCTAATAAGGAAACATTCTTTTATTTTGAAATGCAAAAGTCCCCACTTTTCATTTTCCTTTACCAGGTAAAAGATAAGATTTCTTGATCTCCTTCTTCGTCCACCACTATGATTCCTCGACTTACAAGTTAGTTATCCATTTAAATTTATATAAGGGAGTTAGAATCAAATGAGAAATATAATTAAGATGAGAAGAATGAGAAATAACCATAACCACAAGTTTTAGATGAATAGATGCAATTTCCATTTATTTCTCATTTCTTATTTAAAATATCTGGCTACAATTTTTTCTCACTCTTCACTCTTCTCACTAGATCCATTCCCTTACTTAAGGAAGGGCAAAACAATTACTCGAAAAAAACGTAAAATACAAATTAACGATGGTAATCTTCTCTTGGTATCGAATTACTATATGCAAGCAACAAAACCTTGAATTCAAAGTATTACTTATTCCGTATTCAAGTTACCAGAAAAGGACGAGGGTCGTTAATATACTCACATGCGTGTTGCGTATGTGTCATTTTCACGCGTGTTCTGATATGTCCACTTTTAGGTGCACCGTACCATCTTGATATACAACGAGTATTTTAGCCCGCACTTCGCTGCGAGGTGTTGGCTTTTGTGTTGTTTTAGAATCAAAAGCGGCGATGTGTGCTATACTATAAATATGATGCCACTTTAGACCACATCAGTTCAAGTCCAAACATACATATGAAAATACACTATTGATTCTCACATTGGGCTAATATGTAAACATATCAACATATAAGTTTGTCCGGCCCAAGTGGATGCTAAATCTGTGTCACCAATTTAAGGTGTTTGGTTGCTGGAATGCCTGCACCACAAGCACGGATTGAAAGGCAACAGACCAATGTGTATCGTGATTTGAGGCGGCAGCGGTGGTAACAGTCATAAACGTATTTTTGTTCCGATATGCAGAATTGGTGTATGAACAGAAATTGGGAGAAGAGATGACAACACTATTTAGTGGCACGACTTCTTGTTTTCATTCTCGGTCCAACACAAATACAACGTATCGAAACACAAATCCGTTTACGGCTGTTATTGTCGCTGCCGCGTCATTATTGAATAACCATGACTAAAAGTTCCATCCAAATTGCATTTGATTTACTCAAATGGTGTATCAGACACTTGGAAAGCTCCGACGAACCAATAAAGTAGAAGCAGAAGCATAATTAATACCGTAAAGTTTCGCGCAAAGCCATCGAAGTGAACAAGATGTGATATAGAAGCCTATGGAAAACACAAAAGTCTAAATTAAATATCATATAGATTAGGTATACATTCAAATGTAGCAGACATGCCAAGCTTTGAAGAGGCGTACCTTACCATCGTTCATGTGTACACATGTGTGTGAAATCTGGTTTACCACCTTTGCCTCGTGCACAAAACCAAGCGCGTTTGTCAGATTATTAGTTACTCGCGTTTGGCATCACACTGTAAAATCAAAACACATAATATTATTAGAAATATCAAAAAGAAAACGATGGATTATCAATACGTGAAACTTATACTTAACTTTGGAATTGTTGACTTCCATGTGACTTTGTTACCCGACTTTATTTTTAATAACTACATGCAGAGACCATAACCCGGCTCGGGCATATACCGAGATGTCCAATTTCTTTCATAACCTGTTGTCGGGTGGCTCTATAGAATCGACTGCACATATTAACCTGGAATTTCTGAGAAAAACATTAAGGACACATGAGTAGTTAATTATGTAGAAACACCAAACAATATCCCATGAACATTGTGTCCTGCTGTTGAGTTTCTTTCTATTGGGTCGTCTTGAAGGTTTCTGTAAAATCAGTTGTCCTACTCAGCTCAACTTTCTATCTAAGAAAGGTGTTCATGTTGAATCAGTTGTCCTATTCGGTACCACCTTTAGTGGGAAATGGTCACTTAATAGCGACGGTTGATCCAACGACAACCTACACTTGAAACACCACTGGATTTGCCAGTTTTTTATCGTGACCGGTAAACGATGTGTGGTAAAACATGATATACGAAATAGTGAAATAAACGCACAAGATCGAGGCTCAAGTAAGTAAGTAATGAATAGTACATGATTTGATATTGTGGCTGCAAGCAATCTATGTTGCCCTGCCTACATATAACGCATCAAAATTGTATGCAAACTTTTTCTAATTCATCATTGCCTGTCTATAAAAAACGACATATGTTGTGGCTGCAAACATTGTAGATCGTGTTGCCAAAATGCAGCATATGCGTTGTAAATTTTATTACACAAATGCCAACAACATCCAATGAAACTTAATATAGCGACAAACTTACATATGAAACATCTATCAAACCAGCTGATATGTCACTCATGGTAAACGTCTCTATGCACGAAAAACATAAGTGACACACCAGATGGCCTAAGAAATGGTTCATGAACGTGTTATACTTCAAGCAAACCCTAATTATGAAAGGGCACAAAAGGTTTGATCCCTACAACAATGACAAATAAGGCTCAGGTTTTGCGAATACTGAAATGGTACGGAACACTTGCCATGGCTGCGACCACAACATAGGTGACGTGTCGTTTGTGTGGTGTTTATTTATGATAGTTCAAGTTTTAAATTTATATTTTGCCGACTTAACCAAAAACAACACTTTAACGGGCAGTGTACCTTGTCGGTGGTAGATTCGTGGTAAGTAGGGTGTCGAACACTTGAAGCGAGGTTAAATCTCTCAATTTATTTATATTTTGGTTATCTAATCTAAGTTAATTCTAATCTAAGTCAAACCTATGCTAATCCTATGTTAGTTCTAATCCTAATTCTAACAGGTAAAAGAGGGGTTTCAGCCTGAGAGACTGGTACGAGTTTGGTTGGTGACAAAAATCAATTCAAGACACTTTAACCTACGCAAGCAAATTAACAAAAGATAAAAGAGCGGTCAAGCCTTATGATAGAAAACTGTATTACCCATCATTAATCCGATTAGAAGTTGGTTTGTTTATTCAGTGCAATGATTACTTATCTCGAAGAGGCATATCATTCTTAGACTTAGGCGGGACTTCATCCTAAGACCTAGACACATTAATTCTGTCACAATTAAAGCATCCGCATAAAGCATCCTTATTTGCTGATTATAATCTATCTTAGGGATTAAAGCAATGGTGATCTTGTTAAACCCTAGCTCTTAGAGACTTTACCCACTTATTACTTAATGGCAATTTATACTCTAGTAGTCCACTTGTCTAACTATCCAATAGAATCAGAACATTATTTGTTGAATTATCTAGATTCACCAACTAGTTAACATGTTCAATAAACCAAAGGTAGTTTTCGTTAACTAGTTAAGCCAGAAGCGTATCCTTAGCATGATTTTAGAAGGACAATACTTGTGATCCTATGATTCTAGATGTATAAATCACTATATGGAGAGCTATCCCGGCATCTAGATTACTTGGTCCGTATCACTAGATCCAGTTGAATGATAGGTCGCATACAAAAGCACATAAACAAGTATGAATTGATAAACATAAACAAGCATGCAACGATAAATTAAGCAATCGAGATATAAACAAAACCAAATATTCATATCTTCATAATAATGGCTAATACCCGAAGGTATTAGCCTTCAAACATCATAATTAATACAAGAGTAATTGTTTTAGCCAAGGTAAACTAACCGAGTTAACGAATGATACCAAAAACTGAACGATTACAAAAGTATAAGAAATTACATGTTGTCTTCTATGGATTGGAATGCGTTGCAAGACCTCTTCTGCTCCTTTTCTCCTCTGAAAATCGAATTTTGTGGTTTAGGTATTGAGAATATGATTTAGCACACTTAAAACTCATTTTTGAGTTTTGTATTTATAGGGTCTGGAAGTCGGTTCGATACGGCGTATCCAAGGGATTGGATACGGCGTATTGGAGTTTCTTAGAGTAGGGACTGATATTTTCCAAAATCTTCACATATTATATCTTGAATACGGAGTATTGAGCTTCTCTAGATACGGCGTATTGAGCTTCTCTGGATATGGCGTATTGAGCTTGTTTCCTTTGTGGTCTTTTGGTGAGTGCAGGCACAGATACGCCGTATCTTCTTTGATGGATACGGCGTATTGGTAGTCAGAATAGTAATCTTCAAAATATCTTCATTTAAGCTCCAGAATGCGCGCCTTTTGCTAATATTCACCAAGTACTCCATAATTACTGCAATTCTCAAATATAAACGATTAAGTAACAATTCTTTGCAATAACTTTACAAAATGGGTTAAATACATGGGATAAATGATGCTATAAAATAGACGTTATTTGATGTCATCAAATATCCCCCCACTTGAATACTACTTGTCCTCAAGTAGCCTTTAGAAGTTTATAAAAATGTATCCCTAAGGATATTTTCTGTTAAAGCATTTATTTGATCTATTACAAGTACACAACCAAACACCTTACGAAATAGGAAGATGAAAACACTAAAATCACTCAACTAATCTATGTGGTAACATGTAACTAATTCGCTCAATCGCTCGGTCGTAACGAGTATTCTATTATAAGCTTGGCAAGGATACACATCTCCATCGCTAAAGCTAAGCAGTAACAAGTTTATAAAGGTAAATATGGGTTTGTATGATAAGGCTTAGGGTTGATCATTCTATAATCTTTCACCAAAAGTACCACACCAACAAGGCAGCTGAAGCACACATACATGGTCGTAACGACGGAATAGACATGTGTGTTCGATCACATCCTCATTCGAGTTTAACCAATTATTAGGATGAAGAATGATAGAGGGTAGGGATCTTCTAACTTTTACCAATAGTAATAAACCAACAAGGCATCTGAGACATGCATACATGGCTGTAACGACGGAATAGACATGCACGCTCGATCACATCCTCATTCGCGTAAAACCCATGGTTAATGATTAGGAAAGGGAATTAAATTTTTGTTAAATAAAAATTACAAAACAAATAGATTAAGTCTAAAATACAAGTTGCTAGACACTTTTTCCTGACCGTTATCATGATAAAGACACAACTATTTACAACGTCTTGATCATAGATAAAAAACAACAACCTAAGTTGGCGTTCCCATAACGATCAACTTCCCATTCATCCTATACTTTACATAATTTACAAGGCAAGTGGCGATATCTTCCACTTTATACAATACTCTACATCGTCGATTTATATCAACGAATAATCGATCATTCGTTGTAATTTCCTTACGGTATGATAGTTGCGAAACGATTATCTTCAAACTTTCTTCTCTTTTTGTTGCGATTTTTTTAATTTTTTTTTTGATTTTTTTTTTTTACGGCATATTCTATGAAAACTCGGTTGTTAGTTTCACCATCTTCAACGTTCATAATATATAATATTTCGAATAATTCTTGATAATTCTTATTCTTCGGAACGTACCATTTAATATGATGGTTGTAAAAATACATGTGTTTTGCTCTTAATATACATTCCTTGTGCATTTGTGCAAATTTTTCCAACTTACCAAATTAGAAACAAGACTCAGAGAAAATACAAAAGGTTTACACTTTAATCAAATAGCAAATGTAAATAAACTTAATCTAACATGGTAGGCTAAGGTGTAAAGGTGTAATGAAATAAATAAGTTGGTGTAGTTCCTAAAGGATTGGCTCTACGGGTTGTTCTAGGGGTATCTTACTCTTAAAGTTGAGAGTTTAACAATGGGTTTTGGGCGGGTTAACTAAACAGTGTAGATTATTTAATAAGCAAACATGTAAAAGGTGATGTGGGAGTAATACTAAAATTTCACCCATTTAAACAGGTTAATGCCATCTAAAATTCCATAGTATTTATCACTGCGGTCTCGAATAGATATACCAAGCCAAGTTCTAAAGTCTACAACATCACCGACACACTCATATTTTGTAGAATTTGGGTAAACATTTAGAAACGGATAAGGTTAAATCCTCACAATATCTAACAAGGGTTATTGTGTGCGGGTTATGTATCAAGTAATTTCACAAAAGTATGCTTGAAATTTTTTTAAATTTGAGCATAATTTAAGCATTTTAATGTGAAAAATAGGACAAGTAAACATTCTAATTCCATCCCCCCACTTGAATTATACAACGTCCTCGTTGTATAGATAAAACATTAAATACGGGAATTAAAAAGAATTAGAATGAGAAACTCCCCTGATATTTGCTCGGTAGATTCTCCATGTTGAGTTTAATTGAGCAAGAATGTGTGTTGAACATCCGCCTTGAAGTTTCAAGACTCCAACACTTCAAGATCTCCAGATTTGTAAATTCTCCACCAATATTTGTCGATTTTCTTTGCTTCCAAGTACCTGTATAAAATATAGAAAAAAAAAGGTATTCCTATCTTGGTACATACAGATAATTTTAAACTAAACTAACAACTAAATCGAGTCAGTTTTTGAGTGAATACGCTGTATCATGTGAATGAATACGCCGTATTGCCAGAATTGACAATAAAGTTTTTTAGTGCATTAAAATGTTAAGACTGAAAAACTCACAACTAATAAATAATATACCCCTAATAAACATCAGAAAATTCAATAGTTCGTATGGTATGGGAGCTGGGGATACGCCGTATTGATGTCTGGGAAGACAAACTCGATAAAAATAAATAACATTCCGGGTTGTCTCCGGGAAGCACTTTTGTTTACAACGAAGTCTTTAAGTTTAGACTTTGCTTTAGTTCTAATATTCCATCTCTTGTACGCTAATGTGCACCAGGTGGCCATTCTTCCATTCTTCAGCAATCTCGAATGTAATCGGGTCCTAAGTTCAATACTCCTTTGTAGAACCCCTTAAGCTTTTGGTATAGATGCGAAGATTTTATTCTTCTTATCTACATCACTTACCTTCAGTAATGGTAGGATCTTGTTGCATTGTTCATTAGTGTGGTGTTTAAACCTCAGATGTGATCCCTTCGAACCATCTTGTTTTAATTCCAACTTCTCTTAAAAATAGCTCGCCAAAAATAACATCACCTATTTCTTCATCACGATAAGCAATCCTTGTTTTAAAAACGCTATAATCCGTCCAAAACAAAAAAGGTTCCATCAAAATTGGCCATTCATTAAAGATCATATAAAAATTTTCACTTTGTGTACACTCTTATCTTTTCATTATAGAATTATGAAACTTTTTTAGACTCCACATTGACATACAATATTGGGAAAAAGGTTAGGTGCGTTAATTAATATCCTTTTTCATGCATGAAACATAAACTTTAAGTTGTGAGCACAATCTATATGAATCTTCTTATCATAGTCGCAATAACTAGGGTAATCATCAATTCCAGCATCAATTTCATCATCCCTTATTCTAAATTCCTCAATTACCTTACCTTCCTCAATGGTGGGTATTAAATCATCACCTTGATTTCTCCTAACCTCAAATGGTTCATTTAGATCATTTAATTCAATGTAATCCTCAAAGAAAGGGTCTAATGATCTATTTAACACCAAAGTCTCTCCCATAAGCCTAGCTTCTAAATCAAGTTCCATTCTTTCTCTTAAACTTAGCATGTAGGCCCTCTTAATTAAGCTACTAGTAGGTTTAACACTTGTGAAAACAATCCTTTCTTTACCGACCCTTAAAGTGATCTTTCTTTTGTAAACATCAATCTTAGCATGGACGGTAGACAAAAATGGTATTTCAAGGATCAAGGGTACTTTGATATCCTCGGGCATGTTAGGAATTATAAAGTCTACTGGGAAAACAAATTTACCAATTCCTACTAGTACGTTTTCAGCTATTCCTTTTGGATATTTCACACTCCTATCTGCTAATTCAACTGTTAACTTAGTGTCCTTAGCAAGCTTTTGAGAATTGTGGTCCATATGATCCCTTCTTTTCTTCACATTAGTAACTATTCAAACGACTTGGAAACGGAATCATCGTTTGTCTTGTCTCGTACATTAGTGTACGGTTCTGTCCAGTGGATACGATGTATTAGGAAGATCCAATACGGCGTATCAGGTATGAATCAGCTTCAATAGTAGTTGAAATCGACTTGACTTGATCTCTCGGGTTTGCTTCAGTAGAGCTAGGTAGACTTCCAAATCCTCTTTCCTGTAGTACCTTGCTCATCTGCCCGATTTGGATTTCCAATGTTTTAATAGATGCTCCTTGGTTTCGAATGGCAGCATCCGTCGAAGCTCGGATTTCTTTAATCAAATTGGAGTTTTCTTCGTGTCTCTTTGTTGATTCACTCATGAATTTGCTCAAGGTATCTTCCATAGATTGCCTTCATTCTTGGTACGAAGGATTCGCATTGTTCCTTTGATAGAATCCCGGAGCTGTTGCTCTATATCACTTCTTCTTTGAGCGGGCAATCTTTGGTGTAATGGGGTCCTTTGCATTGTTCGCATCCAACTTGAGCAGCATAGACTTTTTCATTCACTTTCTTGATCTCTCTCCCAATATTGTTCAGTTCTGCTTGTATAGCTGCTAATCTGTCAGAAGTTTTAGTACTTCTTGACCTAGATGTTCTATTATGCCATTTTTGAGAGTATTCAGCTATTTCTTGGATGGTTATTTTTGCATCAGCAGCAGTCTTTGATGGTATTGCACCTCTTGAGTCAAGAATTTGTCGAGTAGGAATTCCCAATCCATTATAGAACAAGATTACCTCCTGCATCTCCGTTAAATAGTGTTGAGGACACTTCATCAAGAGTTCTTTAAATCCCTCCTATGCTTGGTAAAGGTTTTCATCTGGTTCTTGCTGAAGGTTGTTGATTTCCTCCATCTTCTTTGCAGTTTGAGCAGGTGGGCAATATTTGTTCAGAAATTTTGTTTTAAGACCTTCCCAAGTTGTAATCGAACCAGTTGGTTCGTTTCTTAGCCAATGGCTTGCGGCTCTAGTGAAGGACATAGGGAATGCTCTAAGCATCACTTGGTCTATAGTAATATTTGGAATGTGGAATAGATCGACGATCTCAAGAACTTTCTCAATGTGTTCGTTCGCATATTCATGATCCGAACCGCTGAAGGTGTTAGTCCGTAGTTCCTTGAGAAATTGGCCCTTTAGTTCAAAGTTATCATTGTCTTCAATTTTGGGCCTAGCAACCCCCGATCCATAGTCAGCTCGGGTCTTGCTCATGTACTGCTCCATAGTTTCCGCCATTGTTTCCGCAACTTCTTCCTCCGAGTATTCTTGGCCAGAAAGTAAATTGAAATCAGACGATCTTAATTCGTCAAGACTTAGTGTCTTGAAGTGTCTCCTAGATGATCAAAATTCTCGTTCAGGTTCTTTGTAAGGGGTTTGTGAATCTGTTGTTGTTGAACTCCTTGTCGCACTACCTAAAACAAGGGATAAACAATCAGTAGGATATGCTCTTTTGGATAGAAAAAAAATTTAGCACGGTAATCAAATATAGAAACAGATCCAAGGTCGTGAACGTCTTCATTCTCCCAGATCTTACCATACGTAGCAGTTTCCCTGTTATACACCTTACCACGCCTACAAGCTTTTTCTACCTCGAGCCTGATGTATTCCTTCATAGTAATGTTCGGATCGTCCACCCTGTAACAATCTTGCTAGGAAAACTATTAAATAATCAATACATCGTATTCAGTGGACTGAATACACCGTATTTTACAACAGAACAAGCAAACAAGCAGGAATATATACTACTCTAAATTAAACTAATCTAATTAACACTACTCCTATGGGTTAGATCTAATCTAAAAACTAAAATATAATAAAAATCAAGATTAATTTTCACTCCCCGGCAGCGGGGCCAAAAACTTGATGTGTCGTTATGTGGTTTATATTTTTATGATTAAAATTTTAAATTTATATTTTGCAGACTTAACCAAAAACAACACTTTAACGGGCAGTGTACCCAGTCGGTGGTAGATTCGTGGTAAGTAGGGTGTCGAAGACTTGAAGCGAGGTTAAATCTCTCAATTTATTTATATCTTGGTTATCTAATCTATGTTAGTTCTAATCTAAGTCAAACATATGCTAATCCTATGTTAGTTATAATCCTAATTCTAAAAAGTAAAAGGGGGGTTTCAGCTTGAGAGACTGGCACAGGTTTGTTGGTGACTACAATCAATTCAAGACACTTTAACCCACACAAGTAAATTAACAAAAGATAAAAGAGCGGTTGAGCCTTATGATATAAAACTGTATTAGCCATCATTAATCTGATTAGAAGTTGGTTTGTTTATTCAGTGCAATGATTACTTATCTCGAAGAGGCATATCATTCATAAACTTAGGCAGGAGTTCATCCTAAGACCTAGACACATTAATTCTGTCACAATTAAAGCATCCTCATAAAGTATCCTTATTACCTGATTATAATTCATCTTAGGGATTAAAGCAATGGTGATCTTGTTAAACCCTCGCTCATAGATACTTTACTCACTTACTGCTTAATGGCAATTTATACTCTAGTAGTTTACATGTCTAACTATCCAATGGAATCAGAACATTATTTGTTAAATTATCTAGACTCACCTACTAGTCAACATGTTCAATAAACCAAAGGCAATTTTCATTAACTAATTAAGCCAGAAGCGTATCCTTAGCATGATTTTAGAAGGATAATATTTGTGATCCTATGATTCTAGATATATAAATTACTATATGGAGAGCTATCCCGGCATCTAGATTACTTGGTCCGTATCACTAGATCCAGTTGATAGGTCGCATACAAAAGCACATAAACAAGTATGAATTGATAAACATAAATAAGCATACAATGATAAATTAAGCAATCAAGATATAAACAAAACCAAACACTCAGATCTTCATAATAATGGCTAATACCCAAAGGTATTAGCCATCAAACATCATAATTAATACAAGAGTAATTGTTTTACCCAAGGTAAACTAACCGAGTTAACGAATAATACCAAAAACTAAACGATTACTAAAGTATAAGAAATTACACGTTGTCTTCTATGGATTGGAATGCGTTGCAAGACCTCTTCTGCTCTTTTTCTCCTTTGAAAATTGGCTTTTGTAGTTTAGGTATCAAGAATATGATTTAGCACACTTAAATCCCATACCCGGTCCAAAGTCAAATTAATAAAACGTTGGGTCAATGTTGTTATTCACGCATCCCTTTCCCTCCCATTCACCTACAATAATAATGCAGGGTAAAACCCATTCACCCACACGAACCCTTCTAGAAGCCTGACCTAACACGTCTGACACAGTCATTAAGCCACGCTAGCAATCCTAAGCATTTCTATTGGCGAGTAAAACGTGGAAGAGGATCAAGGGCTCATATTGATGGATTCAGAGTTTGTTGAAGATCAAGGGCTATGAATGGATGAATGGGGCGCTCCTGAAGACCTAGAACCTTTTGCTTATCACTATAAATAGAGGGGCTTAGTCACACAGTAGAAAATCATCTAGCTTAATAAAGTTTTAGTAGCTTATTTAGTGTAATTTTAGCTTATTGTCTTTTTATTAATGTAATTTCCTTTTAAAAGCCTTGTAATCTCTTTTGATATTAATAAAAATCCAGTTTCATTTAAATTATGTTTTGAATTCTAGTGTTTCTTTTATACAAATTTACTTAAAATGTGTTTATATAGTACCTAATAAGCTCAATAAGCTCGCGTTTCCTTATAAGCTATCACTTATTCAGTTAAGTCTCCCTTAAGCTTAACTGAATAAGCTGTTTGTCTTAAATCCACTCAAAGAAACTGAATAAGCCATTTGGAAGATAAGCCAGACTTAGAAGGGCTTATAGGGCTTATTCAGAGCTTATTCTTTAAGCAGCTTGTAGATTTAAGCTCTTTGGAGCAATTTTAGATCCCTATTTAGTTGGGATCAAGGTATATTTACTTTTTCTCTTTTAAGCTTAAATTCTCATTTAGCTTATTGCTTTGCTTATTTGTGCTTTTTCTATGCTTATTTATGCTTATTCTATCTAATGTTAGCTTATTATGTCTAGTTCTTAGTTTAAAATAGGTTAATTTAAGTTTTATTGGAAACTGCTTAGTTATTAGTTAAAATAGCTTTTTAGTTTAGCTTATTAATTAGTGCTTATTTCTGAAAGGTTAATGCTTATTTGTCCTTAATTTTCATAGTTCTCAATCTGTTTTGGCAATTCATAGCTTTTTAAGATATGTTTTAGCTTAAATATGGTTTTTCAAGATTTAAAGGGGTATTTAGGATAAGCAACTTTAGCTGTATAAAAGGTAGTGCAGGCTGTTTAAATCATCAAAATGAATTTCATAATCTTAAATTAGTTCTAAATAGTAGTTTTCATAAGCTCAAAATAGGCTTTGTTAAGTTTTGTAGTTTATTTTATCAAAAATCCATGTCTGCTAGTTCTAAGTTGTGCTAAATCATTTGTAAGCTGATTTTATAAAATTGAATGCTTAAGGTGTAGATTTTGTGCTCAAAAGTTGTGTATTTTGCATCTTTATTAATCTGTCCTGGGTCATTTGTCTTTTGAAAAACCTTAGAGTGTTTTAGATTTAAAACAGTCAAGTATGGTAGTAGTTGGTTTGAGTCTAAATGGCTAATGTGCAGATCAATTATGGTTAAATACTAGCTTAAATGTAGGTTAAGTCCTGTTGGTATTAGCTTATTATAATCTAGTGTCAATCTGTTTTGAGTTTTCAGTTGGTCAATAGTAGTTTTTTAGTCTTAATTTTAAGCAACAAGTTGTCATTAATTTTCAAAAAGCCAAAAATATGAGTAGTGTAACCTGTCAATTTCAGCTGTCATTCCTAGCTTATTTCTTTAGTTAATTTGTTAATTTCCAGCTTATTTGTGTCATTAGAATGTCAATCTAAATCTGTTTTTGCTTTTTAGCTTAATCTTTCAGCTTTTTAGTTCTTAAGCTTAGCTTAATATAGTGGTTTTAGTCCTTTAAAAGTGTTTTTGAGTAAACTGTTTTAATGCTTTTAGATTATTTTCAGCTTTTTGTTTTTGCTTAGTTCTAGTCATTTAAGCTTATTAGGTCTAGGGTTTTGGTTGTCTTAAGCTTATTTGCTTTTCTAGTTGCTTATTGAGTCCTAAATGCCAAACAGTTTGAGCTTATTATCATAGTTTAAATTTGCCAAGTCTGTCACTTTTATTTGGAGCTTTTCCTAACTTATTGTTAAGTTCTGTTAACAAGTCCTTTATTAAAGTTGTTAGTTTTTGCTTATTCTTTAGATTTGTCAAAAAGAAAAATAAAAAAATATTTTTTACCCAAAAGAAAGTCACGGGGTTCGAACCTGTGACCTCCCCTTCACAGACACAACACCTCAACTAACTGCCCTAAGGTCTTTTTCATTTAAACAATTGCACCATTTATTATTTACCCCTTTTACCCCTTTTTGCTTATTTTGCTTATTATAATTTTCACAGCTTATTGGAATAAGCTGTGAATCCTATTTTTCTTCCTAAACCTTTATTATTAGTTCAAGAACTTTTTTGATTTTTTTCATAATTTTCAGTTTTCATTTAATATTTTTAATTGAGTTTTTAGTTTAAAAAGCTTTAAAATTAGTTTTAAAAATAATAAAAATACAAAAAAAAATATTTTCTACTTCTAAAAAATAATTTTATCATTTTAGTTTAAGAAAATTGCATTTTAAGTTTTTAGAGTTTATTTTGATAATTTTTGTTTATCCGTTAGTCGTTAAGTGTTTAATTGTCGTTAGAATTTAATTGTTCCTTTAATTCTAGTTTAGCGTGCCTTTTATGTGCTTTCCCTTTGCGTTATTAGATTTAGAAATCAAATCCAAAACTTAAATGACAATCAAGCTCGATTTACAACATGAACGTAGAATTTCCATTCACCTCTCACCGAGGAGAACGATACCCACCTACCCCCCCCCAAAAAAACCACCCGTGTTGATTACCCTTATTTAATACTTTGATCCTAAGGAATAATTTGTATGATAATCTTTTGCCATATCATATAATGTGTCGTGTAAATATAATCCTATATATACTATATATATTATATATATATATATATAAATATATATAAACCTTATCTACTATATAAAATATATATATATATGATCGTATATGTTGTTTTGATATGTACGTACAGAAGAATCTATCAACGCAACCTTCAAACACCAAACACCATGCACCTTCCCACCCATGACTAAACTGGCCCAGGTAAACGACGTAATAAACCGAGGACATGGTCTGTTATCCTTTGACATCTCACACATCCCAACACATCCTCAATCGACCGACGTTCTAACAAAAAAAAAAACCAAAAGAAACACCAAAGGGTTATGATGAACTCGATTGAATTAGTGAAGGCTATACGGGTTCAGGCGAATCTTCAACTTTCTTTTCTTCCTCACAATCACTTTTCATTCACTCATAACACCCTTCCATCTCCTCCCATATCACTTCCTTTCATTTTCGACTACATCATCACCAATTACGTAATAAATAGTAATAAACCCAACAAAGGACCATCCGCAGGCACCTGAGCATCCACAATGCATCATCGCCCACATGCCGTTCTTACATGGTAACATGCAATCCTAAACATGGCCAGTAAACGGACATAGAATAGACATACATGCTCGTCCCCCCCCCCCTCCCAAACAAGCCTAACCCACATAATCTCACCCATTCCCCTCCATCCCCCGCCCATCCCTCAATACCCCGCAGTTAACAAGTTCAAAAAAAACCCCACAATATTATTCCTGTATAATGAAAAGGATAACCAGTAGGAATTAAAATTGTTGTTAAAATACATTAACAATTCCGCTACTACAAAAAAAAACCCAAACAAAATCAAAAAGCATTCAGGCTCCCTCCACATATAAGTTTCAAATAGAAAACCACCCACAACCCAAGACCCACCCAAACCACACACCAGAAAAAACACCCGTCTTTCCTCTCCCCCCCCTTCCTCTCTTCAATTCGTTTCTTTTTCCGTTTTGCTCCTCATTTCTCCCTTCCTTCCACCCTGTATCTCCCTTCATTTAATAGAGAGTCTCCCCTCTACCGACTCTCTTCCCCCTCTCTATCCCTCCCATACACATCAACAGTGCAAACAACCGTTCCCCCAATGTCGATAAAAAACGCGTCCAGAGAAAAGCCCCCAGCTTCCTCTCCCGCTCCCATAACAACACGTCACTCCACTAAGTAAAGCAACCACTCGTCGCCTCCAGAGAACGCTCTTCCTAGCAAAAGGAAAGAGCCCGAAAGGCAAGCATTAGATTCCTCACTTGCCGCCACCGAACAGGTCAATCCCCGATGCACAGCCCATAAGACCCTCACCGCCTGCCTCGATTTCCCATCAAGCATATGGCAACCCGAATCACAGTCGTTCGCCCCTCAGCTACGAACGCCTCAAAGCCCACGGATTTTCGCCAACCCCCCGTATCCTCCGATTCCCCCTCCTCCCCCTGCCCCCCGCCCTCCAACCCAAACACACCCTAATCTACACAACACTCATACAACGTCGGTACTCCCTTCTGATCAATCACTCGCAACTCCGCTTCTCCACCACCCGCCCCTCCCTCCCCACCCACCATCCCCCCTTCCCCCCCCCCCCGCCCCCCCCCCCCCCCTCAGTCCTTTTCTTTGGCCTTCTAAATCACATCCCGCTTCGAAAAACGCGTCAACCCTTCAGCACATACCAACAACGTTCTAACCCCACAAACCATCCGCCCGCTCTAGCTGCCAACAACCTCCCTCACCCCAAATAACCCTTCAAGCAACCTACATCAAGTTTGCCCCTCCCCCAACTTTCGAACATCCCCTTCCCCCCCACTCCCCAGCGCACACACCCCAGCCTTAAGTACAGATTTCAAACTTCCTCATTCCTCTCCAGGTTCACTGGCGTTCCATACAATGTCCCGATATCCCGGTTACAACTTAAACCGTTCCCAATCGTAAAATAGAAAGCTTGGGTGATCTTATACATCTTGACTTATGGGGTCCTTATAAAATCACTTCTAGGGAGGGGTACAAATAATTTTTAACCATTGTTGATGGTTATTCCAGAGCTATTTAGGTTTACTTGATCAAGTCTAAGGATGAAGTGTTTGGGTAATTATAGAATTTGTTTGTCACACCCCCAAACGGGGCCTGGACGGAAACACGTGTCCGAGGGCGTGATGTCATAATATACATCACACAAAGTACAAAGAATGACCTCTAAGGGACGTTTTGAAAACCATAACTTGTTACATTTATTAAAAATGGGTAAGTCTTACAAGATTTCAAATGAAATTAAACGTTACGGAAGCATAATTTAAGTTTTCAAAAGATAACGAGTATGAATGATAAGAAAAGTCTTGAAAGATGATATCATATTACACGTAGACTCCACATAGCACATCAGAAAAGTCCAAAGCTAAGCACCTGAAAAACATGCTTAAAACGTCAACATAAAGTTGGTGAATTCATAGGTTTAAGTAAAGCATTTGCGAGAATCCAAAGCATTTAGTGAATACTGCATCACTCACAATATTATGAAAAGTATTTAGCAATTTGAAATATTCAACGAAAACAGTGTGGACTACAAGTTATAAAACGCATGTGACAGTTATAACAGATACAACTTCACATAAAAGGTATTTACTGTTATGCTAAGCTCATGACACCGAAGCTCAATTTAAAGTAGCATATTATATGCCAAACAAGAAAATAACTGCCCTAGAGGTATCTGACCAAGATCACCTAGTGAAATCCGACATGGTATATATCCGTTTGCTCGTGTTTCTCGAATCTAGTAAGCGTTACTTACCCGGATAGGGATAATTAGTCCTAATAGATCTATTTACAACATTCGCCCTCACTCAACCAATCCATTGGTTAATAAATTAAGGGTTCATGATAGTTCGGGCATTAGTGGTCTATTCGCAACTTAGGCAACACGTAATCAGGAAAAGGTAACGTAAAGTAATTGTGTCCAAAGTAAAAGTAACCAACGTATTTCCAAAAGAAAGGCTTTAAGTAATTGCATCCATAAGTAAAACAAAGTGTGATATCAATCATGTAACCGAGTTTGCAAACGAACATTTATAAAAGTTTGAAATCTTTAGAGTAAACAAGTTTGTAAACGAGCATGTTCTCACCCCAAAGTTATAAGGTAAATATAAAGCAAGTAAAACGTGGGGCTATGAACTCACCTTAAGCAAACGGTGAGATAGTGATTCTACGAAGAGAACAACATAATCGAATGACTCTAAACGCAACCTAATTAAAAGGCGCGCTTTAGGAACGAGAAACAAATAACGAAATGTCGTATAAGATGCTTATAAAAGAGATAGACATCCATATGAGTTTGTGCTTTAGTTTATTGAACAAAAACGTGTCTTTAAGAACTCATTGGGTTTATATAAACGTTATTTTGGAAAATTACTATTTTAGAAAACTTTCTATTTTCGGAAAGTACTAAGTTTTGGGATGTTGATACCGTCCCCTATATTTGTCAAGTCCATAATTCCATAAACGGACTAATGAAACCTAGACGCCTACTTTTCATTTCTATTTCACTAATTCATACTAAGTTACTATTTTTAGTAATGTTCAACGGTATCGCTTTATAATTTTTAGAAAACTCCTAACCCTTTGTAATAATATCAAAACACTACGTTAATATTTTCTAAGGTTTTCGAAACCTAAATGGACCTAACCCGCTTGAAAACATTTTCATATATAAAATTACTAGTTTCATAGCCCGCCCGAATGGGCGGGCAAGCTTCGAATAAGAAGGCGCATAACAATTAACCAAAAGTAAGAATTCATATAATGTATAATAATATTGAAATCATAGCCCATTGTAGGTAAACCTAAAAAACATTTAAAAAAATAACAAAATGTCTACATATTTAAACAATGAAAGAAAATCATACATACCTTGTGACATATTATTTGAATGATTTAAATGAATATTAAAATTACTGGATGATCAGATGTATTTTCTTTCATGAATTATGAACACAAAATTCTTCTCGTGGATTTGTAAATTCGGTTTTGAGGAATACCCGGGTTTTGTTTAAAGTTTATTTTATAAATTGATCTCATTTAAAATTTACCATAAATTATGCAACTACATAAATATTTAGCAACATTTTAGTCAAACACTCCTAAAATTTAGGAATTAAGAATTAAATTTAGTTTTTAGTCAAACACTCCTAAATTTAGGAATTACATAATTAAATTATGGCTTAAGGCGAAGTAGGATGTTTGTTAAAAACACTATTGTCATCAGGGTCTTTTACGGCTATGGTTACTCTTAACATAATATATGTTATTTTGCTATAATTATGTAAGTATTTATTACGTATATGTATTTTGAATGATATCTGCGTTTAATGTAATATGTATAGCCCATGTCAAGTTGTAATGATTTTCTTTTTATAAATGCAGATTTAATATACAAAACGACAATGATTTTTTTAAATACAAAGTTCAAGTTCATGTAATCTTTTAATCACGATGAATTAAAATTATTAAACAGTAATATAATGCCAAAGAAAACTGCAACATTTTTTTTATTAAGGACACTGGAATTATTATTCAATACGAAAATCAATCATCACTCTCTGAATCGTGTTCAGTAGCTTCCTCAACTAAAGGCCCATCGTCAATGAAAGTGTCAGAATAATCGTAGTCATCGATAAATTCGTCTAAATGTGGTAGCTCATCTGTAAATGCATCAAGAAATTCATCAACTTGAACATCATCGTTACCTTGATCATCCAATAAATTTTCATAATCTTCATCCAAATATTTATATTCAACAACATCCTCGTCGGTTGAGTCATCAATAACACGATTAGTATGTATTCTTGTAATGGAAGGCACATTCTTGTTTTTGCATATTGATTACGATCTCTATTTATACACACGTATTAGGGTTTTTGAAATTGATTCGATTATTTTTGGATAATATTAGGGATTTTAATTGTTTCCTGATTTCTGTGGATAATTGTTTTCAGTGTTTGGAGGGATTAAATTGTTTCGTGTGATTTGGGTGATTGTTATTTCAAAGTTGAAACCTCTCAATCTTCAAATAACCAATGAAAGATTGATGATTTGTGATGAGCTAGTTAGGAATGTGGGACTAGATTGTGAGATATTGGGAAAAAGGTTAGTTACTGAATAATTGTTGTAGGCGATATTGTTAGCAAAGAAGCTTATGAATAGGTTGTTTAATATTGTCCAGAAATACCCCCTGTGATTACATTGCTATTTGCGCCACGACACCAATTGTTTCCGATTTCGCCGAGTCAATAGCATTAAACAAGACTAGATCATCATACCTTAATTCATAACTTGTCAATTATATATAAGATATATAATATATTATATATATATAATACTATAAATATAATATAATATATTATATTATATATAATAATATAAATATATATATATATAATAGTTTTAACTAGTATCAAAATACCAATTAATAAGACGAGTAATATTCCCGTAAGGGTTTTAAAAGTTTACTTTTAACCAAAGTAAATCCAAAAACCTTCCCGAGTCGTTTCTCGACGAGGCGTGAATTGAAAATCGTGATTAAGTTCGTGATCGCGTGTTTGAATGATCAATATTTTATTTGGGATTCTATTTCTACAAGTAATATGAAAAAATAAATAAAAGCAAGCCTAAAATGAAAGCAATTAAAGTTAAAACACATAAACGATAACGGGATTCAAAACCCGAGCCTTAAAAATCTAAATCTTAAAATTTTAACCCTAAAAATGCAAATTTAACTTTTAACAGTCCTAAATGATTAATAAAAATTTTGGAAAAAAAATTATATTTTTTGACTTTTATTTAATTTTTTATGAATTAAAAATAGTTTTAATCTAATAAATTAATTAAAAATACCAAACGAATTTGGAAAAATCTAAATTTTTTATGAAAAGTACTTCTAACAATTCTAAACCTAAGAAAAATAAATTGGTTCAAACAGCTTATTAAAATAAGCTATTAATAAGCTAAAAAGGGCTATAAAGCTTAAATGGCTAAAAAGGTGATAAAAGAAAAGTTTTGTGAAGTAATAAACAAAAAAGTCCCAAGGGCAGATGGTTGAGGGAGTGTGTGTTAAAGTGTATGCTATGAGAAAGGGGGAGGTCACAGGTTCGAACCCTGTGGCTTCCCTTTTTAATAAAACTTTTTTTTTCTTTTTAAAAAGCTAAAGTATAAGCAGATATAACAAACTTTAAAAAAGATTTTTTTTTACAAAACTTAAAGATAAGCTAGAAATAAGCTAACTTAAGTGACAGTTTAGACTTTTTAAAACTAAGTGACTAAAGAGCTAACTGTTTAGCTTTTTTGACCTAATGAGCAACAAGGAAAAACAAATAAGTTCAAAAAAAAGATTATTACTAGACCCTAATAAGCACTAGGGAATAAAAGTAAGCAAATAAAATAAGCTAGAAAGGGACTTAGAAGCATTAAGGCAGTAGGCATAAACTAACAGTTTTAAATGAAAAATTGCCAGCTTTGAGCTAAGAATTAAGACCAAATAAGCACAGGAATTAAGCTATAAAGTGAAAACAGATTGAGTTTATACTAAAGGAACACATATAAGCAAAATTCAGGCAACCAAACTAAAGAAATAAGCTAGAAAAGGACTTATAAAATTGAACCAGACTAAAAACTTGATTTTGGCTTTTAAAAGAAAATTAAGTCACTTGCAAGCCAAAATTAAGCTAGTAAAAGTAAACTAAACCCAAAATAAGCTCAAACAAATTGAACTTATAGCACAAACTACTTGTGTTATGAGTTTCAAAACCTAAAACTAACATTAACTTATATAAATTTAAGATCAAAAATGAATGTTTAAACTTTAAAAACTGAAAAACAATTTGACAGATTTTGAATACCAAAACCACAATTGATAATAACACTTAACCAAGTTTATTTCACTGCATTTAGACACTAAATGAACCATAAACAAAACCTTAAAACAATCTTTAAGCAAGAATCAAATTCAAACAGTTTGAACAAATTTCAAAACCACATATTCTAAGAACATGTATGAAACACCTTAAAACATGATTTTAAACTTTAAAAACTTTTTAAAACATATTAAAACAACTTAAAAGAACTTGTTAAAGTTGGCTTAGTGACCCAAAACAGTTTTGTACCCTTTTTGACCCATTTTGCCTCTTAACCCAAACACTCCTTTAACTTTTTAAAATCCATTTTAAAGCTAATTTAAACTGAAATAAGCCAAGATTATTAAAAACAGATGACAAACAAGCAATGTTTAGGCTTATTAAGCAAGTTGAAACAACTGAAAAGCACTTATAAATAAGCTAACAGATTAAGCAGTATTAAGCTAAAATTGACAGTTTTAATGAAAAGCTTAAACAAAAGATATCTTAACAACAAGTAAGCATAAATAAGCAATAAATAATAATAATAAGCATAAATAAGCAGAATTAAGCAATAGAATAAGCAAACAATAAATAAGCTTGAAAATGGAAAAATGAAAACTTACAAGGCCCTTTGCTTAAACAAGGGCTTAAATGGCTCTTAGAGCTTATCAACAAGCTCTAGCTTATCATAGATAAGCTAGTGTGGTCATAAAAGCCCTTCCAGGTTTGGCTTTTCTTCCAAAATAAGTTGTGGTATTTAAGGAGTGGATTTTTGGTGAATTTAGCTTAAAAGCTTAAAGCTATGTAAAAGTCTATGTTGCTTTATAAAAACATATTATATAAGAGCTTATTAGAGCTTATCACAACTTATAATTCATTACCACAAGTAAAGACAGAATTTCATAAAACAACTTAAAATTTCATTAATCTTAAAAACGTTTTACAATACTTGAAACAAAATACAATAAGCTGATTAAAAAAGCAGTAAAGTACAATAAAAGAGCTATACTAAATTACTTAAAAGCTACTTCAGACTCTCTTCTCTACTGTGTGAAAACACACACTACTTATAGCCATTTGAGAAGTTCTTCAACTTTGAAGTGTGTTTCTTGTGTGAGAGGCTTCAAAAGCTTCATCGTAGCCCTTTAATTATCTTGTTCTCCAAGTTCTTGAATCACGGCCCTTGATTCTTTGTGATGTCCCATAGCCAATGAAAAATCATAGGATTACCAAGGTGGAATTGGCACCTTGTGGGGTGGGGTTGAGTTGTAAGAGTGATAGGTTTGTCTGTTGGAGCAGGGGTTGAGGTGAGAGTGATGGGTGAATAGTGTTAATGGCAGGAAATGAGTGTGTTTGTTTTGGGGATAACGGGTTAACCAGTGTTAGGGAAAAAGGACTAATGGTGTAAAGGTATAAGGATGTAGGGACTAACGGTGAAATGGTTTAAAATGTATGGTTAAGTATATTTGGCTAATGGGATTTTGATCCTGGGCCGGGGTGATTGGTTTCGATTGGTGCTTTTATAATTGATTTAGGCTTATAACATAGGGCTTTAAATTTAAATAATTGTGCTTAATTGGCTGACTCGACCATTTAATTTGGGTGAGGTTGGCACCATTTACAGATTTCTGCACAATCTTTGGCTTCGACTTTGACTTTGACTTTTTGACCTTTTCACGCTCTTTCTATTCCCGTGCTCGGTTTTGGCTTTGTTATTGTCCTTTTAGTAAATATCCGTTACCTGCACAGTATACAAGCAAAAACAACATCTTATATTCGGCTTTTTTTGTCCGTTTTTGTCATTTAAAGCTCGTTTTATTAGGTTAAGGTATGTGTAATTAAGCACCATACAAAAAATCTTCCATTACTCAATACTATTGCCGTGTCATCAACAATGCCATAAGTAACACTTTTAGAAACAGAATCTCGATCCACCTCGACATAATTACATTAAAAGTAGCTAAGTGTTCATCAAGGGGAATTAAAGAATCATTAGCTTTGAAAAGCCCCGTTTTGACCATTTATAAATCTACACTAATTACCGCACATATATTTTTATATTTTTCCTTTTTCTTTTTCTAACTAGAATATTTGGACTTTTGTTATTTCATAACCTTTAGGGTCATAGAATAAGAAGCACTTCAATTTGAAAGTGCCCAAAAAGGATAAATTCATAGTTCCTGACTTTTCACTTGTCTCAAACCAAGCTTAAAAATGAAATCACCGTTAAATATAAGTTAAGATGCTAACACTACTTATACTTGTAACTTGTGAAACTTTTCACTCCCGACAATTATTATATCTTAGGTGAATGTGCTTATTTCGAATTTCAACCATGGATCAACCTCTTTTAAGAAAATTACAATATTTCTATGCTTCATGTTCCACCCAAGAATTATAATTTTGAATGCGAGATTATTCCATGTAGTGACTTTCTTCTTGGCATATCCCAGCCGATACCGGCTTAGGTGACCAGGCTTTTAACACCCCACGGAGAATAGTATCGAAACTCACGGACCTTCGGTTTCAAAAACTCTTAGGCTTCCCATTAAACAATTCATTTAGAAAAACCAAAACTTAAAACGAAATAGTCTTAGTTCAAAAGCATATTTAAATTTAAGAAAAAAATATTTTCTCTATATTTATTAGATCACATATATTATACTTAACATTAATATAATTATACATCCTTTAAACGAAGGAAATCTTCGACCTTTTTGTAGGCTGCAACATCGGTTGTGAGCCGGCAAGATGCAGCAAACTTTTATCAGTCTCGGATAATTACTATGTGCCTTATTTAGAAGACTTCAACATCGGTTGTGAGCCGGCAAGATGCAGTAAACTTTTATTAGCCCACAGTTTTTATTATTATTATTATTACCTCATTTTTCATTTTTTTCATACTTTATATTACCACGATATAGAGAAAATTTTCTTTTAAGAAAATTTAAGTATAAATTTAAACTAAGACTAAATAAATTATTGTTATCGACTATACTTCAAAAATCGTTGATTTAAGTTTAATTTTCGAAAAGAGCACATTTTATTAGTCCGGTTAGAAGCTTATGGGAGAAAAGGCCACAAACTACACTTATGAGCTTGTAAGATTTCCAACTAATCCTTGCTTAGCATCTAACTCATAATTAACTCTATCATTTCTCGTTCTTCGCAAATTTAAAATCTTTAATAAAAAGATCTGCGAATGCTTAGTCAAATAAACTAGCTTAGACAAGTTTATAAAGGTTAAGGGACAAAGCTAAGAGCTCAACACGTTCGATCGAGTCAAAATTTATTCTTATTCTACCCAGCAAGAAAGTCAAACATTGTGACAAAACACTTATTTTATTTTTGAAATTTTTTAAATTTTTTTGCACAAAATCAGAATAATTTTTTAAATTTTGGTGGTAAAAACGGGATTACGTGAAAACAACGACTGCAGACACAATCAAATCGATAGATCCCCCCATACTAGAACTGTACATTGTCCTCAATGTTTTAAGAAGGGTCTCTACGTAAATCTAAAGCCGTTTTATTCATAGCTCTAAGATAAACTTAGTCGATAAAATTTAGATACTGGCTCCCTATAAAATCATGCATGTTATGGATTGAATGCTTACGTAGACTCGAGTAAAAAACGAAGCGAACCGAAAATAAAACCAAACGAACACAAGAGCAGAAAGTCGAAGTACAGAGAAGAGTCTCCTCTCAAAACCCCGAGCTAAAAACCCTGGACACTACAACACAACCCACAAAACACGAGATAGCAGAGGCGACCTCCTCGATTCCCATACTTATTAGAAACTAAAATATAAAAGAAAGGAAAACATGGGTTGAAGCACACCCCGAGCGCTGTTTTAATAATGAGTCCTAAGCTTGACTTCGAATCCCACCATACTGAGTTTGGTCAGCGAGGATATAACTGGAGAAACGGAACCCCATCCAAATAGGAATGTCCCCTCCAGAAATCCTCCTCCGGGCTTTTCATACTCATGAAAAATCAGAAATGATCTTTGAAAAGGATTAAAGCCTCGATGAGAATCAGAGGAGGGGGAGATTTTTTTTTCCCTCGTTTTTAAAAAGAAAGACTAACCAAGGATTGCAAACTTTTTTTTATCTCCCTCATTTTCTTTCGAAATAAAAATGGGAGCAAAGTGTCAAACAGACTAGGAGAAAGCGGATTACGGATCGAATGAGATAGAAAATTCATTCGGTGATAGAAATCTCTTCTCTTGGATTTGGCCCTTCAATGATATCCCCCTGGATCAAAAAAAAAATCTTGTTTCCTTCTAGTTCCGGAAGGAAAAGAAACTACAAGATCGGATCCGAGGGAATCATCAGAAGGAGCGAAGTTCGAATCCAGATAAAGGGAGGGATGGGTGGGGAAGACATTAGGCACATGAACGTAAAGTTCTCTTTTAGGATTGTCAAAAATCTCCAGAACCCACCCTACATAATATCACGCAAAATCCTAAATTGAATTTTTTTCGCCATAATCGGAGGCGTCTCTTTAATCAAATGAAAAGAATGCTTTCCAAAATAACGGAAGAGAAATAAATCAGATAGAAGAGTGGGAAGTGCAAACACTATATTCTACTAATAACAAACTCTTTACATCCCCTTTTCACTCTTTCTCCTCCCCTCTCTTTATTTCCCCCCTCCCTCCTTCCTAGCTACACAAAAACTACTTAACTTTACACTCCTTTTTCCCCTCTTCTTCTTCCTCCTCCCCTATCCTCCCTTTCACCCCTCTCCTCTTCCCCTTTTTCCTTTTTCACAGTCAAGAAAAAATCTCGGATAAAATTCGGGTACAGAATTAAAAATAAAAACAGATGTCCGTCTCCCTCCCCCTCAAGAAAGAGTTTGGAAAATGAGGGAGAAAAAACACTTGAGTACAAATCAGTAGATGGAGTGGGATTGTCCATTAAAAAAAATGCATATCGAGTCCCTTAGCAATAAGAAGATTGATAACAGAAATTTTCTCAACGAAGAATAAAATCGTCCTAATTTGATGTGTAGACGAATATCGTAATCAATTCTCTCCCATCCTCACCTGTGTCACAATCACTTCCAACACACCACCCCTCTAAGCTACGAGCTCAGAATCGGAGGTGCCAACCTCCACCACTCGCCGTCCTCCCATGACCGCGGATCGTCATCACAACACCCACCTCGAACAATAATCATCGTTGGGACACAGAAGAAATCTCAAAAATGATCATTATAAAAAACGTCAAGAGGGTAAGAATTTTCACAAAAAGGCACATCACACATACTGTCGGAAATACCCTCGGACTCACTTAGGATCGGGACAAGGTCCTCAACACTAGACTCTTTCTTTTCAGGAATAGTGCTAAGATGGGCTGCGTTTCCCCATACATAGAGGGGAGGGTTTATTGGGTTCCACAGTCG
Organism: Tanacetum coccineum; assembly: GCA_026074375.1. Taxonomy (NCBI): domain Eukaryota; kingdom Viridiplantae; phylum Streptophyta; class Magnoliopsida; order Asterales; family Asteraceae; genus Tanacetum; species Tanacetum coccineum. Next base: position 31,552 of record BQNB010031224.1, read on the forward strand.
GTAAGATGGGTGTGATTGCAATAGTATACTCCTCATCATCATCTTCATCATCATTGTCGTAGAAGGCAGGACAATTCCAGTTCGGAGTATTAATATAATCTGCCAACTCCTCACTTATAATTTGTAAATCTTTAAGAAGTTTACGAAGCAATTCTTGTATATCCTCTGGTTGATGTGGCTTTTTCTTTAAAAAGCATGCTTAATATTTCCAAAAAATTTATCCCAAGCAAGCAATAAAAACCTTTGCGTTTCTCTAAAAGATATACGATTAAACTGCTTTAAAAAGGTTTGTATAGATTTCATTAGGTTTTATCTGGCTTGCACACTCGTTTCTTGAGGAGGTTGATGAATAACGGTATACTGCGAGGGTTGATATTGGTCAAAACCGAAAGAATTAGAATTATAGCAAAGATTAGATTCATGAAATTTGGTTTCAACAGGTTGACACTGAAAAGTCTCCATGTGTACAGTCCTCCCTAGATTTTCCCAACAAAGATATTGTTGTGGGTAACTTTGAAAACTTTGTGGGAAATCATTATCAAAGTCTTGATTATAACACGGTTCTGGATTATAGATAAACGGAACTTGAGGTGGACAATCGTAAACCCCATTATGAGCATTGTTTCCACAAAACTCACAAGAATACGTCTGGGGTTGTGGAGGTGGGTTGAAATTATTTGGAGAATCATAAAGATTTGGATATGAATCATTAAACACAAATGCTTATTTATCAACTTCATAACAGCAAAAAGCACAAACTTCATCCGTATAATTTCTTCTACACTGCTCACAAGTACATTGTCGACAATATAGACCACCAAACGGACCTCCACACTTGGAACAATTACTGGGGAGTTTGTTTGAGATAAGATGGTGGGTTTCACATAAAAGATCGGGATTAATCACGAACAAAATTATCACGGGACCCTCACATTTGAACAACAATGTGCTCTAAATACAAAGCTCCACAAGACGAACATTCTTTTAAAAAAAAAACAAACAAAAAAAAAAACCCATACATGATGATAGACTTAAAGAGGGATAAAGAGAAGAAATTAAACACAAATGGGGTTTAAGAAAAGATTATTTTTTGGATTTTTTTATTGTATTTTAAACAAAGAAAATAATCTTTAGGACCAAAAAAAAAAATCAAAAGGGTGCACGGTAGCTCTCTCTAGAAAAAACGCAACAAAGAAGCGGAGGAGCTGTCAACGCGAAAGCGATTTAAAAACCACTTCTCTGTTCCCCTTCTCCTTTTGGGTCGAAGATCATTGGATCAACCCGCCTTAAACCTCTCTTATAGTTTGTTAATCTAGAGGTGAACCGATTTAACAATTGACAACATGGTTTCTTTTGTTGGTATTTCAAATACTTTAGGAAAAGTATTTGTGATTATTTGATAATATATTCACAAAAATCGAGAAAATATAATATTTTTGTATTTTATATTTTTATAATAATAAGAAGAAAATGTTCACAATCGAAAATGATAACTTCACGAGGAAGGGTCTTCAAATCACTAATCTTCAAACGTAAACTTGATAATCGCACACACCTCCCCGGCAGCGGCGCCAAAAATTGATTCTTAAACTTAATTATACTTAAATATATAACTTAATATACATATATATAACTAGTATCAAAATATCAATTAATAAGAGAGAGTAAGTATTCCGTAAGGGTTTTAAAAGATTACTTTTAACCAAAGTAAATCCAAAAATCTTCCCGAGTCGTTTTCTGACGAGGCGTGAATTGAAAATCGTGATTAAGTTCGTGATCGCGTGTTTGAATGATCAATATTTGATTTGGGATTCTATTTCTACAAGTAATATGCAAAAATAAATAAAAGCAAGCCTAAAACGAAAGCAATTAAAGTTAAAACACGAAAACGATAACGGGATTCAAAACCCGAGCCTTAAAAACCTAAATCCTAAAATTTTAACCTTAAAAATGTAAATTTAATTTTTAACAGTCCTAAATGATTAATAAAATTTTTAGAAAAAAGAATTATATTTTTTGACTTTTATATAATTTTTTATGAATTAAAAACAATTTTAATCTAATAAATTAATTAAAAATACCAAACGAATTTGGAAAAATTTGAAAAATTTATGAAAAGTACTTCTAACAATTCTAAGCCTAAGAAAAATAAATTGGTTCAAACAGCTTATTAAAATAAGCTGTTAATAAGCTAAAAAGGGCTATAAAACTTAAATGGCTAAAAAGGTGATACAAGAAAAGTTTGTGAAGTAATAAACGAAAAAGTCCCTAGGGCAGATGGTTGAGGGAGTGTGTGTTAAGGTGTATGCTATGAGAAAGGGGGAGGTCACAGGTTCGAACCCTGTGGCTTCCCTTTTTAATAAAACTTTTTTTTTGATTTTTCTTTTTAAAAAGCTTAAGTATAAGCAAATAGGGTTTAAGTCGTAGAATATCAACGAACTTTTTAAGATTTATCGATTTAGTACGTGTACTTTGAAAAAGCTGTACAATACCAACGAACTTTCATAAATTATTCTCATTTGCACATTTTGATGGCGTGTCACGTTATTGATGTGCCACGTGTCAACCTATCACGTATGACACGTCATTAAAATGTGCAAATGAGAACACTTTATGAAAGTTCGTTGGTATTGTACAACTTTTTCAAAATACATGTACCAAATCGATAAATTTTGAAAAGTTTGTTGGTATTCTACGGCTTAAACCCAAGCAAATATAACAAACTTTAAAAAAGAATTTTTTTACAAGACTTAAAGATAAGCTAGAAATAAGCTAACTTAAGTGACAGTTTAGACTTTTTAAAACTAAGTGACTAAAGAGCTAACTGTTTAGCTTTTTTGACCTAATGAGCAACAAGGAAAAACAAATAAGTTCAAAAAAAAGATTATTACTAGACCCTAATAAGCACTAGGGAACAAAAATAAGGAAATAAAATAAGCTAGAAAGGGACTTAGAAGCATTAAGGCAGTAGGCATAAACTAACAGTTTTTAAATGAAAATTTGCCAACTTTGAGCTAAGAATTAAGACCAAATAAGCATAGGAATTAAGCTATAAAGTGAAAACAGATTGAGCTTATACTACCAAAAACTTATGCTATCAATTTTAAATCCTAAAATTAACATTAACTAAGCTAAATTAGTGATTGAAAAATGGCTTTTTAAACTTAAAAACTAAAAAATGCACTTGACAGATTTTCAATACCAAAACCACACTTGATAATAAACACTTAACTAACCCCTTTTTTACTACTGCATTTAGACACTAAATGAACCATAAACAAAACCTTAAAAACTATCCATTCAGCAATAATTCAAAATTCAAATAGTATTTGACAAATTTCAATAACCACAGAATTCTAAGAACACTGTATTGAAACACCTTAAAAACAATGATGTAAACCTTTAAAAAACTTATTAAAAAACAGATTAAAACAACTTAAAAGAACTTGTTAAAGTTGGCTTAGTGACCCAAAACAGTTTTGTACCCTTTTTGACCCATTTTGCCTCTTAACCCAAACACTCCTTTAACTTTTTAAAATCCATTTTAAAGCTAATTTAAACTGAAATAAGCCAAGATTATTAAAAACAGATGACAAACAAGCAATGTTTAGGCTTATTAAGCAAGTTGAAACAACTGAAAAGCACTTATAAATAAGCTAACAGATTAAGCAGTATTAAGCTAAAAATTAATAGTATTTAATGAAAAGCGCTTAAAAACCAAAGATATCTTAACAACACGACAAGCCTACACCGTCACTAACTAATAATAAAACCGCATAAAATAAGGAGAATTAAGAAGCAATAAAAAAGCAAACCAAAAAATAAGCTTAAAAATGGAAAAATGAAAAACTTATATTAAACAAGCCCTTTAGCTTAAAACATAAGGGCTATAAAATGGCTCTTAGATCTTAATCAAACAAACTCTACTTATCTATAGATAATCTAGTAGTGGTTACCATAAACGCCCAATCCCGGGTATTGGCTTTTCTTTATTTATCTTCCCAAAATAAGTTGTGTAATTAAGGATGGATTTTATGGTGAATTCAGCTTAAAAGCTTCCAGCTATGTAAAAGTCTAATGTTGCTTTAATAAAAACATCATAATAAGAGCTTAATAGAGCTAATTCACAACTTATAACTCATTACCACCAATAGTAAAGACAAGAATTTTCATAAAACAACCTTAAAAAATTCATTAATCATTAAAAAAACGTTTTAACTAAATACTTGAAACAAAATACAATAAGACAAAATACAATAAGCTGATTAAAAAAGCAGTAAAGTACAATAAAAGAGCTATACTAAATTACTTAAAAGCTACTTCAGACTCTCTTCTCTACTGTGTGAAAACACACACTACTTATAGCCATTTGAGAAGTTCTTCAACTTTGAAGTGTGTTTCTTGTGTGAGAGGCTTCAAAAGCTTCATCATAGCCCTTTAATTATCTTGTTCTCCAACTTCTTGAATCACGGCCCTTGATTCTTTGTGATGTCCCATAGCCAATGAAAAATCATAGGATTACCAAGGTGGAATTGGCACCTTGTGGAGTGGGGTTGAGTTGTAAGAGTGATAGGTTTGTCTGTTGGAGCAGGGGTCGAGGTGAGAGTGATGGGTGAATAGTGTTAATGGCAGGAAATGAGTGTGTTTGTTTTGGGGATAACGGGTTAACCAGTGTTAGGGAAAAAGGACTAATGGTGTAAAGTTATAAGGATGTAGGGGCTAATGGTGTAAATCCTAAGGACTAACAGTGAAAAGTGGTATAAGGGTGTTATAGTTAATGGTTAACGGGCTTTTTGGTTTGGGCTTTGTTTTAATAAATAAACTTAATGGGCTGACTCGGCCCATTAACTTGGGTACGGGTTGGTCCATTTAAGATGCACACTTCTTTGGCTTTGACTTTTCACGCTCTTTCTATTCTCGTGCTTGGTTTTGTCGGTTTTTGCTTTGTTTTTGTCCTTTACTGAATATCCGTTACCTGTACAACACAAATATCAAAACACACATATATTTGGCATTTTATGTCCGTTTTTTGGTCATTTAGGCTCGTTTTTATAGGTAAATGGTATGTGTAATTAAGCACATACCAAAATACCCCATACTAAGATATTGCCGTGCCCTCACGCAATGCCGTAAGTAAACCCTTTAGAAAACCAAGAATCCCAATCCCCCTCGACTAATTACCTCGAAAAGTAGCTAAGTGTTCATCAAGGGGAATTAAAGAATCAATAGCTTTGAAAAGCCCCATTTTGACCATTTTTTATATATTTACACTTATTCCCACACATATTTTTGTATTTTTCCTTTTTCTCATTTTTTTGTACCTTTTTAAGCAACTAACTAACATGTTTGACTTTTGTTATTTTATAACTTTAAGAGTCAGAGAACAAGAAGCACTTTAATCCTAAAATGCCCAAAAAGGATAAATTCATCGTCCTTGACTTTTCACTTGTCCCAAACCAAGCTTAAAAATGATATCACCATTAAATATAAGTTAAGATGCTAACACTACTCATACTTGTAACTTGTGAACTTTTCACTCCCGACAATTATTGTACATTAGGTGAATGTGCAATTTTGAATTTCAACTATGGATCAATGTTTTGCGAAATTCATATGCTTCACGTTCCACCCGAGAATAATGAGTTTGAAGGCGAGATCATCCCATGTAGCGACTTTCGTCTCAACACATCCTAACCTTGCGGCTAAGTGACAAGGCTTTGACACCCCACAGAGACTAGTATCGAGACTCACGGACCTTCGGTTTCAAAAACTCTTAGGTTTCCTATTTATACATAACTTATTTAGAAAAACCACAACTTAAAATGAAATAGTCTTAGTTCAAAAGCATAATTAAATTTAAGAAAAAGAGATTTTCCCTATATTTATTAAATCACATATATTATACTTAACATTAACATAACCATGATTCAATTGAAATCCTCGACCTTTTTGAAGGCTGCAACATCAGTTGTGAGCCGGCAAGATGCATCAAACTTTTATCAGTCTCGGATTATTATTCTTACTATGGGCCTTCTTTTGAAGACTGCCACATCGGTTGTGAGCCGACAAGAGGCAGTAAACTTCTATCAGCCCACAATTTATATTATTACCTTGTCATTTTTATTTTTTTTAATTATTATTTATACCACGATATATAGAGAAAGTTTTTTTTTTGGAAAATTTAAGTATAAATTTGAACTAAGACAAAAATGTTATTGACTACATTTAAAAAATTGTTGATTTAAGTATAATTTTCAAAAATAACATGTATTATTAGTCCGGTTAGGAGCTTATGGGAGAAAAAGCTACAAATTACACACATGAGCTTGTAAGATTTCCAAATAATCCTTGTTTAACATCTAACTCATACTTAACTCTATCATTTTTCGTTCTTCGCAAATTTAAAATCTCTAATAAAAGATCCACGAATGCTTAGTTTAAAAGTTAAGGAACAAGCTAGAGCTCAACACGCTCGATCGAGTCAAAATTTATTCTTATTCTGCCTAGCAAGAAAGTCAAAATTGTGACAAAACACTTATTTTGTTTTTGAAAATTTTTAAATTTTTTTTGTATTTTTGGTGGTAAAAACGGGATTACGTGAAAATAACAGCTGCAGGCACAATCAAATCGATAGACCCCCCCTCATACTAGAACTAAACATTGTCCTCAATATTTTAAGAAGGATCTCTATGTAAATCTAAAGCTGTTTATTAAGTATGTTCAAAGATAAACGTTAGTCGATAAGATTTGAATATTGGATTCCCAATATGAAGCTGAGGATGTTGAAGCTTGAGTGAACGAAGGACAAAACCACGAGCACGAGAGGCTTCAAAATCTGGGGCAATCCTAGACAATAAAACACAAACCACAAAACACGAGAAAGGAAGAGGCGAGCCTCCTCACAACACACTTATTCATTACTACTATTATATTAGGATAAGAATGGGTTGCCACCCACGAAGCGCTTATTTTTGTTAACTGAGTCTTGAGCCTGAATCGACCCCGAATTCATTGGTCCATGGGGAAGCAAGTGGAAGATAAAATCTCCATAGGACTTTCATTCAAGTGGTTTGGATAAACATTGAATTTCATGAAAGTTCCACTCCTATGAGATACACCCGGCATAAAAGAATGATAAATGGAGATGCCGGGGTCAAAAATGGTATCTTCATTCCTGGAGGAGAGAAGATATGGAGGAGCAACGGGATACGTGAGAAAAGGAAGAAAGATCCATACAACATAAGCGAAGAGAGGAGATTTTGCCTCATTTGAAGAAAGGCTTCCAGGATTGAAATCTTTTTCTTCATTTTTAGATGAAAATCGGAGCAAAGTATCAAACACTGAAGAAAGAGGATCACGGATGAATGAGATAAAAAAATTCAATCGGTAATAAAAATCTTTTAGATTAGACTCCAATGAATATCCCTGGATCGAAAATCTTGTTTCTAGTTCCGGAAGGAAAAGAAACTACAAGCTTGGATCTGAGGGAATCACTAGAAAGAGTGAAATTCAAATCCAGATGAAGGGTAGGATGGGTGGGCAAAACGTTAGGCACATGAACTCTCGTTGGATTATCAAAAATATCCTCCACCACATCCATAGTGAAATCCCCCGAATCAGGTTCACTATTACAAAAGAATGCTTCATAATCTAGAAGAGATAAATCAGTATAAGAAGTGGGATTGCCACTACTTTTATCTTCCAAATTGAAGCAGAAAATCTCAGATTCGGGT
>BQNB010031224.1:39392-51128 GCA_026074375.1 Tanacetum coccineum
ACCATAAAGCGCACGAATGACTTTATACCATAACGAGCCATCTTGGGATACAAAACGCCAAACCCATTTGAGAAGGAAGGCACGGTTAAGTTGCAAAGTTAGCCATTAAGAACTAACATTGCAACACACCTATAACATGAAGGCCCAATTACGTAAAATTTGTGGGAGTATTTTTTTTCTTCAATATTAAAGTTTATAAAAAAAATTAAGTTAACGGTCGTTACTAACGGTCATTAAGTAACGACCGTTACTACTATACATGGGCTGGTAAATGGGCCAATGCTTTACAGGCAGGGTAAATGCACCGGTGCTTTGCGGGTCGGTTTTCCTACTTTTTGTATGTTTGGTATAATTGGGATGAATGTGGGCTCAAAGTGTTTATTCTCTCTTAAATGGTAGACACACAAATGCTTCTCTCCCAATTAAGAGGTATTAACCTAAACCACTTAATTTAGTAAACAAACCCTTAATTTCGTATACTTTTAAGTTCTAATCTTTTATATAATAAAATAATTACATTATTTTAGAGTTTTCTATGAGATTCAATCTTATAGAAAAAATATTAGACCAATCAGAACGTTTAATTTTGACAAGTAGGCAAAATCGTATGATCTAATTGGTTAAATAGAAGTCAAAATTGTATCCAATTTGGTCAAAATTGAAAAAAAAACATGTACAATGAAAAAACCAATAAAAATATATGTGTCAAATATCTAAAAAAAACTTTTAAATACATGATGTAATTAATAAAACTTTATTGGTTGAATTTTAAATAACTTATATGGACTTGAGTGTAAACTTATAAATTTTCATGTTTGATAACTTTAAAAAATAAACAAATACCCATTTGGACTTTATACTTTATATTTTAAAATACAACATATACATTATTCTAAAAATAAAACATATATGTTATTTTAAAAATTAACATATATGTATGCACATGATTATAAATATCAAAATTAAAGCACGAGTTACTTGCCTATTTCTATTTTGGCACTTAGCAATATCAAACAATGCGATTGGCTAATAAAAGTCAAAGTGAAATCTCAATTTGTTCAAGAATATTAATTTTCGTCTAATTTATAAAACGTGCTAGAAAAACATATGTGTCAATTTGTGAAAAAAAATAACAAGAGAGAGAGTAATTAATAAAGCTTTAATTGTTAAATATCACTTTTCATGTTTTCTAGTAACTTTTTAAACTTATTAAATGCCTCATATCTTTATATTTTATATAAAATACAACAATAAGATTTTATTATATATATTAAACTAATGTATTTGCACGAAAGTGTAAATATAAAAAGAAAAACACGAGTTATTGTAATACGCAAATGTATACACGAGATTGTAAATAAACGAACGACCCATGTTATTATTCTTTATGAGATTAAGTAAGGATATTCGGAAAAAGTATTTTTTTTACACTACCCGCATTTAAACTCATGATATTCCTCTTTATAAGTTTAACCGCGCACAAGTTTAAAAATCAGCGTAAATTATAACTAACAAGAATATAAATATCAAAATGAAGACACGACCTCACACGTTAGTGTGAGATGAAAATAAATAGACAGGACTTTACACATTACAGCGACACATATTTTTTGAAGGTCGTTATGTGCTACTAAACACACATAATGTCTAGAACATGATAACTAAAATTCCAGTTAAACAAAGTCAAATCCTTTGTGTAACAAAAATCTATACAAAATGTCAATCGATATTAACACATAATGAAACATTATGTAAAACTCGTACGTGCATGGGTATTGTAACTATTTAAGTATTAAAAAGTTAATATAACTTTATAGAAAAATATTAAACATCACAATATCGTGAATTTATGAATTGTTACAATATTTAACTTCAAAACAAAATTATTCAAATATTATTACCCGTTATGGTATCTGCCCAAATTGCATGCGTGCATGGGTTGATGGTTTGTTGATTAATAATAAAGATATAACTATTCCGAAGAAAAATATTGAGAGTAAAAGAGTCTGGGATTCCAACTGTAAGAATTTAAGTGAGTTTACATTAATTTATACGGAGCAAAGTAAAAAAACATAATCAAACATATAAACATTAGATGTTCTTAAAAAACATATAATCTACTTAAAATCGCAATAACGAAATTATTACTTAAATCATCCTTTATGTCTAAGTCCCGTAACGGATATTAAAACTAGTATATATATAAACGTAAACTTGGACGGGGTTTATTTCTTGTTCTTGTTATTCGGAGAAAAATTTTCTAATCGGGTATCTCCGTAGTCGTTTCTGACCCTTTCCACATCACCCCAATATGTGTATCTAACAATGTTTTAAAATGAGACTATAGTGATTACGACGCCTAACCACGAAATTAACCAATGTATATAAGGTTGTCATGATCGTGATTCTACCGCAGATCGTTTCCATTTTTGTATGATTGAACTCGTAAGATCGGATCGATATCTTAAGATCCTACAATATTATCATTTCTCCAACACGTCTTGTAATATTATATAAATCTACAAATTGTATAATTCAAACACAAAATTATATAAACACTTCATTGAAATATCCGATCTAAATAAAGGCACTAGTAATACCGTTAGTTGATCAAGTGAAGATAACAAATAAAAAGTCATTTAACAATGTGGTATTTTCTCACAATTCTAAATAGGGAAAATTCCATAAATGCCCCAAAAATATATCACTTTCCTAAAATACCCTAAAAATTTTAGACTTTTCCTAAATGCTCCATGCGACTTAAACGACTAATGCGACTTATGCAACTTGTGAAAAAAAAATACTAAATACCCTTATCCCCAATGATTGGGTGTACTTTTTGAAGTACATATTTGTAAGGTTTTTGCAGTGTACTTTCTATGCGACTTCGAATATACTTTTTATGCGACTTGTCCTATTTTTTAACTTTTAAATTATGCCACCTAAATAAATTTCTTATGCGACTTGTACCATTATGAATAGTAAAAAAAAGTAAAATCGATTTGACTTTTTAATAAAGGTTTTTATTTTTAAACTTATGCAACTTATGCTCGACGTCACTAGGTAATACATTCTTTGCCAATCACTCTTACACCACTTCCTTACCATAATCACTTGTTTATAAATAAATACCCAATAAAGAGGTAACCGGTTACTGGGTATTATTTATATCGTGAGACCTAGAAAACCACTTCCTTTAGTTGTTTATGGAGGAGTATTGGGTAACAGGTTGTTGTTTTGATAACACCACTTCAAATCATAACCGGTTACTGGGTCTCGCGACAGGTTTGTGTGGATCTTTTAAATATCTGTGAATATTATGAGTACCAAACCCTAGATCTTATAGGGGTTTTGACTATGGTTTGTTGTTGAGGAGTTATTGTGAAGATGGTGCCGCCGGAATTTGCTGGTGTCACCGGAATCGTCGGAATCTCCTTTTTCGGCTGACCACATAGTACTTAACAACGCTACTTATCTCTTATTTCGATGGAATCTCCTGGTTTGTGTTTAGATATTGAATATTGATTTGTTTTTGGGATGATGGGTTTTTGTGTGTGGTGGTAATTTTGATACAACAAATGTCTTTTTTTGGTTTTGTGATGGGATTTGTAGATCTTTTTGTGTGGATTCGAAGTGTTCTTTTTTTTAGTTGTGAGAGTTGTGTCAATATTTGTGTTATATGGCATGAGAAATTCGAATGTGAGTTATTCTTTATACAATTCTAAGGAATGTTGATTGTAGGCTTGTAGCTACCTTGTTGTTGCAAAGAATTATTAAGGCTTTGTATGGTGTTTGGAATGAAAGATCATTGTTGTAAGATATGGTTTATTTTCTGGGTTTGTGGATTTGGAGTTTGTTGTAGATCTGGAGTTTGTATTTTCTGGGTTTGTAGAAATTTTCTAGGTTTGTGGTTTGTGGTTTGTTGTAGATCTTTTTTTTGTGGATTTAGAGTGTTGTTGTATGATTTGCATATTTAAAAAAAGGGCAAGTCGTATAAAAAGTATCTTTGAAATCGCATAGAAAGTACACTGCAAAAACCTTACACACATGTACTTCAAAAAGTACACCCAATCATTGGGGGATAAAGGTATTTGGTAATTTTTTTAAGTCGCATTAGTCGTTTAAGTCGCATGTGGCATTTAGGGACGATTCAAAATTTCTGGAGCATTTTGAGAAAGTGATATCATTTTTGGGGCATTTAGGGAATTTAGGGGATTTTCCCTTCTAAATATTGGGCGGTTCGCAATATATTTGCATATCAAATTTAGGATTTGATCAATTGATTTTACAGAATAAGTTGATTAAATAACCAAAATAAACTTTGCATAAGATCTTAGGACCATGCAAAATTTTTCGTAGTAACCAATTGGGATTTGTGTTATCTTGGAATAACCCTGACAATTTTTTTTCTTTCTATATGACCTTTTGGATCACGCCACATGAAAAGCGATTTACATTTTCATACGTGTCACATTTTCATTGGCTCTTGAGAAAAATTAAAAAAAAATGTGGATCGCGCTTTGGTTGTAGCGATTTACATTTATTTATTTTATTTTTTTTACTTTTGTAAACTAAAAAAACGTGCCCTAATTTTTTTTAATGTAGATCGCGCTTTGGTTGTAGCGATTCACATTTTTTATTTTATTTTTAATTTTTTTTAAAACTTTTGTAAATTAAAAAAGCGTGCCCTAATTTTTTTTAAATGTAGATCGCGTGGGGGTGTTAGCGATTCACTTTTTTTTGTTTTTTTTATGTAGATCGCGCATCAGAGATGGCGATTTGCTTTAATTTTTTTGTCTTTTGGGGTTTTGCAGATGAATAGTAACGCACAGTAGGGTTTTTCAGATAAATAGTAACACACAATATGATGGAATGATATATCACTGCCATATTTTGTCACTTATGAATTTGAATACGGACTATATGATTATATAGTGATAGTATGTTTCTCTTAATTTAGTTCATAGGAAACAGAAGTAGAGGTTTTTCTTTGTTTCTCTTTGAAGGTTTTTCATTGTTTCTCTTTGAAGGTTTAATTCTTTGAGGTTTTTCATTGTTGATTGTTACCGTTTGCGGGTAGAGCAAAGTTGGTGTTGGTGATTTCGTGGCTTACTTGTTTATTATCAGATGGATTTGACCGGTTACGAGGTATAATATTTTTATTTTGTATCATTTGACTATTTTATTATATGATGTATATATGTGTAGTAATATATGGTTATTTATTTATTTGTTTATTTAGGTACCCCATGTTCTTGTTACATGTAGAAGTAAGTTAAAGTTGCTTAAAACAATTAAAACAATAATTAGTGGCACTGATCGGGAAGCACTGTTTAGACAATCCTGTTTTGGTTGGGTATTAGATCAAACTGATTTTATAGAGAATTGTATATTAATACATTTTATGTTAGGGCGGCAAATTTTCTTAGATGAAAATGATAATGATGAAAATGTTCCTTTGTATTACCATATAAATAAAGATTTGAGTATACCATTTGGGAGAGAGGAATTCTGCCTAGTAACTGGGTTAAGGTTTGGGGTCCAGAATTGGGCTGAGTATGACACCAAAGAGCGTATTCCTTTTAGGCGACGGGTGTTTCCGTCATATTTAGATGGGCAACCTATTACAGGCCTCGACATCGCAAATATGATTCTTGACCAGTCATTTGCTCAATTATACGACGACGATGCTGTTGGCCTTTGTTGTCTAGGCATATTGCAGCTTGTTATATTAGGTGTGGAGAGTAAACGTGTTGTCCCTGACTGGATGTTAAGATTAGCTAATGATAGAATAGCTTGGGACAAATATCCTTGGGGTTCATATGTGTGGCCAACATTGTACTCCCAACTTAGAAATGCAAATGTCAAACGTTGGTCGCCCTTGTATGTCGATGAGCCTACAAATGAAGATGATTCGAAAAAGTATTCAATCTTTGGATATACTTGGGCATTCAAGGTATGTCAAAAATAAGTTTATAATTTTTAATTGGCCATTTAAGTTATATGTATAATGTAAAATAATTGAGACAATGTGTTTTTTTAGACTTGGATATTGGAGTCTTACCGAGTAACTGCGACTAGGTTTTTTGATCGTTACAATCGGTATCCTAGAGTTGCTGCTTGGAATAAGAAAAAGGGAAGATTTTTGGGACAAATGGTTTTTCCTTTTTTTGAAGTGAGTTTTATATACTTTAATACTTTAGTAAGTTGATTATGTAATTTATTTAATAATTAATTTCCATTTATTTAAAAGGGAAATATGCCTGCTGCGAGATTGACACCAGACGATAATGAGGCTCGATCGGACTGGTGGATTTCTAGTAAGGCATTCTTTGACGGCTTTATTGGTCAAGTTGAACGAGTACCTTTTGATTTAAGCCGTCAAAATATGTATGAAATTCCATCCGATATTTACCGAGAGTTCGATGAACAAAAAAGAGAAATTGAACGAAATAAAAAAGAAGTTGCTAACATTAAGGAAGAAATGCGTAGATTTAGGCAGGAAATGAATGTTCAGCCGGTGCGACAAGAGAATAAAGAACCGATTATTGCTGAACAACATTATGGGTTGAGCGATTTTACTCAATTCCAAAGCATGCAGGTATAATTTCTGTACATTTAATTCCAAAGCATGTAAGTAAATAATATAATTTTGTATTTATGGGTGTTCACAGGGTGGTCCGTCTTCATTTCAGGGACATGTAAATAGCTCATATTTCAATATGGGTACGCCATCGAATTTTCAAACCCCAATGCAGTCCCAACCTGGTTCATCTGTTTGGCAAAGACAGATGCCGGCGCAGTCGGCCACTCAGTATTGGCAACCCGATACATCGTCGCAGCCTGGTTCTTACTATTCGTTTGGTCGGGTGCCATCTCATAAGGGTAGGCAAAATTTGCAAACCACTATTGAGACGCATTATGATGTTGATGGCATATTTGACCAGGTAATGCTATTTTTATATACGAATATGATTATATGGTAATAACCATCATGAAGTAATAATTTTTTATTAATTGTTGTTTTTTAGAATATTCCGAATCGAGGAAGAAGGGAACAGTTTCCTAGCAAGTATAAACTGACTCCATTCACGGAACAACCTCCTACTACAATTTTACCCAAGCAACGTGTTAATAAAGGTAAGAAGGCTAATTTATCGCCTTTGAATCTTGGGGGTGCTTTTGAGGATGACAATGTAGAAGAAAATAACGTTACGTTTTTTGGTTCCCAATTTACTGGTAATTTCTTAATGTATGAGAACGTGGACCCTTCAAAGGTAATTGCTAATCTTGTATATAAAATAATAAATAAACTAATGAAAGTGTGTTTACTGATATTGGTTATTAACTTGGTTGATTAGGTACGGAGAGGAAATTATATTAACTTACTGGCCTTTCTAAATGACCCCCATCAAGTTTACTTGGATTGTTATATGAAAGGTTATATAGTTCCGGTTAGTTTTTGGCACCAATTGGTCCCTCAAATCTGTATGCCTGACATGCACAGACTTCCACATGACACCCCTATTGGTTGGTTGTCCGGAGAGGTAAGTTTATTTATACTAGTTTAATAAAGGAGTAATTTATATATCCGTCTAGCCAAAAACATCTATTTATTTTGTTACAATGTTTTGAATCAGCACATGAACTCGTGGATGGAGTTACTAATTAGGAGGAGGGCTGCAGATGCCAAGTGGACAGTGGCCTATACGAGTACAATAAGTGTACATCCGGAAAATAACCGGTTTATCATACCGACGGACCAACACGTCATTGGTACATTGGATGGCACCACGCGTCCGTATCCAGCCTGGAATGATGTTGATTGGGTACTTATTTCTTTAGTTATCCGTTATAAAACTTTTAATACAACTTATGCATGATTAGTATTTAATTATTTGGTTTTATCTTTGTAGGTGTTTATGCCCATACATGTTGCTGGAAATCATTGGGCCACGGGTGTTATACATTTACCGAATTCTCATTTTTACGTGTTCGACTCCATGCATAATGAGCAAAACAAGGAAGTGTTATCGCGACTAATTCAATGTTGGACCCCCGTGGTTAATAACATTTTGGCAGATCGTGGTTGTATAAATGAAACTAGACCACCCCATAATTTTCAGTATTCATACAATGATGGTTTGGGAATAGATGTCCCTCAACAAACCAACTTCTCAGACTGTGGAGTCATCACATGTTGGTTAATCTCTCGTTTATGTGCAGAAATAAAGCCAGTTGTGCGCGGTAATAGTCAACAGTTTTTTAAGAAAGTTAGAAATGACATGTGTGGAAGTTTTTATATGTGTAGGTGTGAGGATACTAGAGAATGTGGTTATGATTAATTTTGAATTTTGTATGTGTTGAATGTTGAAATCGTAACACTTTGAGTGAAATAATATTGTATATTACTTTGAATTTCTTCGAATATACGTTTGTTGATATGTTTGTTTTTTTGGGTAATATTCGTCCATTTAATTCAATGACAATATATAATAAAAACAATACATATATAATAAAAACATTACATAAATAATAAAAAACATTTACATAATAATGTTAATGTTAACCACTACCACATACTGAATTTGAAAATTACAATAATAATAAAAACATTACATAATAATGTTAAACTAATGAAACCATATCCTTTCGGAAAACCTCAACCACATTTCTTTTTGTAATGTTAAGGTAATGCTCTGATGGTTTAGAGTAAAAACTGAGACATTAGCAAGTATTATAGCAGCTCCTACAGTAATATCCTTTCCATAACTACCCATATCAAGGACTTTGTAGTGTATTATTCCAGGTATTGTACCTGATAGATCTTTCAGGGTCACATTTAAATCTCCAAGAGCATTCAGATAACAAGACTTGACTATTGCAACAACTTGTTCAAGTTTTCCCTTTTTAAGAAAGTTTTCGATGTCTCCCAAACATCCAGTAACAGTGCCACCAAATGCAATAACATAGTTAGTGGCGCTAACCCATGCCCAACTGTTAAAATCATCATCCTCACCCACATCCTCAACAACTTTCTGCATATAATCTTGTGTCGACATTAAAGCCCCATCCGAATCAAAAATAAATACATTTTCTTTAAGCAGCTTGGCTCGCTGAACAAGACCCGCAGGACCGGGTATTATCCTAACTGGGTTTGAGGTTGAGGAAGATGGTTCAACAACTGTGCTACTAGGGCCGGATATTATCGTAACTGGATTTGGACGCACCACGCCCCACTGTTAAAATCAGCATCCTCACCCACATCCTCAACAACTTTCTGCATATAATCTTGTAACTCAATATGTACTAATAATTTCTTTTCATGTAACTCAATATGTATTAACAATTTCTTTTCAATGTACACTTTTTGTTCCTCTCTTTCTTAATTAAAACAAGTGAATGACAGTTGATAAAGACTTATCAAGGAAAAGTTCAATTTTCACTTATAAATGTACGATATATTTCGGTGTTTTTTGTCTTATTTCAGTCACCCTACACAAAGAAATTCCCATCTATTTCCCTATAGCAACTATTGCTATATCTACAATAAACTTGTCTCTCATACACACACTTCTTATCTCCACTAACATACTACATGGCTTATGGAGAAAATAAGGCACGTCAAGCAATTGTTTTAAAACTACAAAGGGAGATTCAAGCTGAGAAACACAGCAAATCAATTGCTCCAACGTAACACGTTATACAGAGAAATGCATATCCGTTCGATCAAATAACAAGTGCAAACAATGCCTACAACAAGCCTAATACCTAGGATTACATCTTTTACTAATTCACTTGAAGCGGTATCCTACCACAAACATCATTCTACGAGAACAAGAAACAATTGTTGAGAGCATTTCTGGCAAAGCATAGATCTTCGTAACAATTACATGCAATAAGATTATAAAATTTTGTTGCTAAATACCACAAGGCCAACCATGTGTGTTCCTATTGTTTGTTGTTGTTTTGTTTCCAGTTGTGTTAAATAAGGTTGCCAATCAAATAGATTGTGGTTTAATTGCTATGTATAAGTTTTTTAATATATATATTTGAAGATCAATGACATTTTATTCATAATGCATCAAAAAAAAGTACTCAATCAACAAGCTTCTATCACTGCACAAGTTTCACGTGATTACAACATGAATTGACCACACATAGTTTAATAACTGTAACCTATAAGACAACTCAATGACAATGCTGTCCATCACTATCAAATTCACGCGATTTACTAAGTATCTGTTCAAGTGAATTGACTAAAAATTAACACATATTTTAAGCACTCTTACTCACAAACATTTTTATCCTTCACACGAACTTATTTAAAATTTATCTTTTTAATTTTTTACCATGCTATAACCCAGGAAAACTTAGGTTTAACTGTCCTTATGAAACTACAAAAGCAATTGATGAAGAAGCTGATTTTGGAGGAACAAATTTTAGCCTTGATGCTTTCGCTTTGCTATAGTTTACAGATAGTAGTTGGAATTAACAATCTATGGTTTCCACATCACCCACTTGTCGACTATGGCAAGTACGCCGCGATGGAATGCATGACTGGAGGCGGACATGAAAAAATAGTTATACTTGAACAGCTCATGGGGTGAGTGCTAAGGAGCATGGAAAGAAAAACGTCACTTGATGACGAACTACAGAGACATGTAAAAGAAATTATTGCCTAACACCGATTTCTAACCATGTATGTCGTTGTGTGTTTGTTTTTTATTGTTTTCATATCGTCTATATAAGGTTGTCAAATACTCTACTAGAGATCTGTGATCTCATGGGTATCTTTTTAATGTGACTGCCGTTAACTTTTATGCTTTCAATTTCCAACTTTTATATAATTGCAAAAATATCTAGGTTAAAAATTTTCAATTGTTTTTTTAACAAAATGACCAACTTTACACACTTTGCACCAGCGTATCTTATGACATATAAAACTAATTTTAGTAAATTTGATTCATTAGAGTAGAGCTCATCAAAGACTACCAAAATAACAAAATAAACAATTTTAAATAAAACATTTGAGTATCCAAATACGTACGCAAAAATGCCCGAGATCTTGAATTTCAATAAACATGGTATACCCTAAACCCTAAATTTATACCTCACCAAACTTGGAAAAAAAAACAAAAAAAAATATATCAAAATGTGAATCGCTACAACCAAAGCGCGATCTACATTAAAAAAAAATTAGGGCACGTTTTTTTAATTTACAAAAGTTTAAAAAAAATGTTAATCGTTACAACCAAAGCGCGATCCACAAATTTTTTTTTAATTTTTCTCAAGAGCCAATGAAAATGTGACACGTATGAAAATGTAAATCGCTTTTCATGTGGCGCGATCCAAAAGGTCATATTGAAAAAATATTTTTGTCAGGGTTATTCCAAGATAACACAAATCCCAATTGGTTACTGCGAAAAACTTCGCCCAAAAGTTTGACACCACCACTCCCAGTGCTCTAAGCATTTGGGGTTGAGGAAGAGCGAAAAAAGCTTGCAAAAGATCTATTTCATATACTCTTTAACCTATCCACATTAGGTGTGGTGCTGTGTTAATTTGAAGAAAAAAAACTGTTACAAACTGTGTATTGTGTGTGCAGAGAACGCGTCTGGTGGCAAAACGATAATAAATACCAATAAATCCGTTATTAAGGGGGTGTTTGGGATTGCTTATTTAAAATAGATTATGTGTTTTGAAAACGGATAATCAGATAATCAGCTTTTATGA
>BQNB010031225.1:10948-54171 GCA_026074375.1 Tanacetum coccineum
CTTTTCTCTGTCTCACAAATGTGTGACAAGAAAAATAGTGTCCTTTTTACTGAGACTGAATGCCTTATCTTGTCTACTAGCTTTAAGCTTCTTGATGAAAGTCAAGTTGTACTTAGAGCTTCTAGAAAGGATGATGTCTATAGCTTGGATTTAAAGAACATTGTTCCATCTGGAGGTATAACTTGTTTATATGCAAATGCAATAGCAGATGAGTCTAAATTATGGCACAGGAGATTAGGTCATGTAAATTTCAAAAAGATAAATAAACTTGTTAAATGGCACCTAGTTTGAGATTTACCTTCAAAAGTTTTTGTGAATGACCACACTTGTGTTGCCGGCAAGAAAGGTAAGCAACATAAGGCCTCCTGTAAGGCCAAGTTAGATAGAATCATCAGAGGGCCCCTAGAATTATTTTATATGGACTTATTTGGACCTGTCTCTATAGAAAGCATCAACAAGAAAAGGTACTGCTTGGTTGTGACTGATGATTTCAACAAATTTAGTTTTATGAGAGCTTATGAACTACTAATAGGTAAATCACCTAGTATTAGTTTTATGAGACCTTTTGGGTGCCCCTTGACTATTTTGAACACCTTAGATATCTGATGAAGGTTATTTGCTTGGATACTCTACCTCTAGTAAAGCCTTTAGAGTATACAACAAAAGGACCAAAAGGGTAGAAGAGTGATAAGTGTAGAATACACATATCCGTTTGTACCTAAAATAACCCAATTAAACCCAAAATAGACCAAAAATGGCAAAAATATGCTTGTATTTGTGTTTTGTGTGTGCAGGTATGGATATATCAAAAATCACAAGAAAACAGTCAAAAACGGGCAAGCACGGACACAAGAATCAGAAGAGTACAAAAAGAAGCCAAGGATTCAAAACCGAAGCCAGAAAAGTCAAACCCGCAGTCAAGTCCAGTCACAGTGGTCAAACAAAGTCAACAACAAAAGGACAAATCCTCAAAATGTTTCACCTTGGTCCCTCAACTTTCACAAAAGTCCAAAAATGTCCCCTCCTCCCTTATTGGGCCCAGAAAACCTCAATGGGCCTTAAAAACCCTAAGTTACCCTCACCCGGATCCAAAGCCCATTACTTAGCCCAAAACCCTAGTCCATTTTCCTTTCTATAAACCACAAGGACCTAAACTGCCAAATTCTAAACTCATTTTACACTATAAATAAGAAAACCAAAAAGAAGGACTATTTGTGTCAAAAAGGCAAAGTTACAACTGACTTTTACCCGTTTCATAGTTAAAAAAGGGCGCGAAGCATTGGTTACTGTTCATTCGTCTCCCCCGTTTCACCAAGCAGTTAAAACCAAGGGGCTAATCAAAATTAGAGGGTGCTTAAGTCAATTCAAGAGGTCTACACTAAAATGGCAAGGACAAATCAGTCTTATCAGAGCTCCTTACTAGCTCACTCTCTTGAGAAGGCCACGTCAGAGCAAGAAAAGCACAAGGTTAAGTAGGATTTACTCTTGGATCACTCACACAACTAAAACAATGTCACATCAAGGGAATGACACGCTGGCAATCCTTAGATACACACACAATGATCAAACGGCTCAAAATCATTTGGCAATGATTAGAAGAATCAAGGGTGCGGATTGAAGGCTAGGAATTAGATTCAAGAGGCCTAGAAGCTTCAGCCTGGCACTATAAATAGGCCTTACTTCTCACACACACACCATCTAGGTTTTTTAGTAATTTTTTTAGTCTAGCTTAAATTCGTATTTTTCTAAAATGTAATCTTCTTTTTAATGTAACCAGTAACTTTCATTAATGAAATTTAGTTTAAGTCATTCATAAGCTCTCTTTTCTTTTTATTCAAAAGCTCTCTTAATAAGCTAATTTGTCTCAATAAGCTAATAAGCTCATTTTAAGCTTTTTCAGTCTATAAGCTGAAATTAAGCTTAATCAATTCAGACTAATTCCTTTCTAAACCTTAAACCAGTCTAACTTACTTTTACTATGGAATGCATTGGAATTAAGCTTTTGGAAGG
Organism: Tanacetum coccineum; assembly: GCA_026074375.1. Lineage (NCBI taxonomy): Eukaryota > Viridiplantae > Streptophyta > Magnoliopsida > Asterales > Asteraceae > Tanacetum > Tanacetum coccineum. The sequence goes on from BQNB010031225.1 coordinate 12,959, forward strand.
GGATCTTAACTTGGAAGAGATCCCAAGGACTTATACCCTATCTTATTAATAAGCTAGGGAGCTTGTAGCTGCCAAATTTGGTTACCTTTTGTTTAGCTAAAGGATCAAGTAAGCTTCTCTTTTCTTATTTCTCTAATTTCAGTTTAAATTGCTTAGTTATAGCTTGTATGCTTATTATTGCTTATTTGCTTATTCTCTTTGCTTATTAGTACTTACTTGTGATTAGTTTAGCTTAATAATCTTAGATGTTCATCTGTTTTAGCTTTTGATAGTTTAGATCTTTGATTTTCATATATTTGTCATAAAACTCCTAAAAAACCAAAAATATTAGATAGCATAGTATTAATCTTTGATTTCTAGTTAAATTCAGCTGTTAATTCATGTTTATTAAGCTTGTTTTAAGCTAAAAATCATCTGGTAGTTAATACTTGTTCATTAAATTTCATTTTAAAAGTTTTTCTCAAATCTGTCTAGTTTCTTAAGGAGTGTTTGGTTTAAGTGTGTTTGACCTCAAAAAGTCAAAACTATTTGTGCATTTTGTTTTAGTCATTTGTGTTTACCTTTAAGACAATTAGGAAAAGAGTTTTTATAATTTAGATTTTGACTTGCGTCCGAATGTTCCCCTCCCAGACCCCCCCCACTCGATTTGAATAATGTCAGCACCAGGGTACTTAGGAGTTTGGATTTTATAGCTTAATGTTGAACTTAGCTCTTTGAGCTGTTGTTGGTGTTTGCATTAAGTTTGTAAACACTAACTAAGAGTGTTTTAGTGCAGGTTTTCCCTTAGGAAGCCTGCACTTTTGAATTGCACTTGTGCAAAGTACACCAGTACTAACAATAAGTTAGTACTGCTGTCACTTATGGCTTAAGATTAAGCCAAGTAATCTTAGGACTTAGCTTTTCAAATTAAGGTAGGATTAAGTTTAGGTATAGCTTAATATAGATTAGGTCTTAAATTTCACTTCCTAGCTTACTAGCATTACTTATTTTTGCTGTCAAAAGTCTTTCAAAAAGATAAAAAGCCAAAAACAGTACTTAGAAATTTTAGGATTTTAATTTGTTAATTTAGCTTATAATTCTAGTTTTTATAGCTTAATTAGATAGTTAATAAGTAGTTTAACAAGTCCCTTTAAGCTTATAGTCTAGTATAGCTTTTTAAGAATTTTAGCTTAATTGATTTTTGTGCTAAATGCCTTATTTTCTGAGTTTGCTTAGTTCATGATCAATTTCAGTAGCTTAAAAGTAGTTTAAGCATTTATTTCTTTTCATTTATAGATTAAGCATATCATAAGCTCATTATAACTTCTTTCCTTTTACATTTTGAACTAATTTTAAGTTTTTTATAGCTTATTTTCTAAAACCAAGGGTTAAGTCCCACTTTCTGAGGTCAGCTGATAAATAAGCTCTTATTGAGCTTATTTGTGGCTTTTAGGTATAAGTCTTTTCATTAAAGTTGTTCTCCTCAAGCTGTTCTACAACTTTTCTCTTTTGAGTTTTTCCTAAAAAGCACTTTTTGTTCTCAACTTATTTTAAGGCTTATTTGGATTTAATTTGAAGTCGGGTTAGGTCCTCAGGGACTGGTTTTGTATTTTTTGGTTTTTATTTGTTTCTCAGTTAGTTCTTCATCAGTTAGTATCTTTGCTCCATTAGTCCCTCTAGTATTTGCATAGTTAGTCCTTAGTTAAGTCTTTTGTTAAGTTTTAGTTAAATTTATTATTTTTATTAATAATTAGGGTTTAGCTTTTAATTAGTTTAATTAATGTTTAAATAAAAAGTAATAATTAGGGCTTTTAATTTTTATAGATTTCTGCACTTTTTCTTTTTATAGTGTAATTTTTATAAAAATTTTAGGATTAATATTTTTATTATTTTTATTATTTTTATGTTTTTAATTAGTTTAAATCTTTAAAAAAATCATATTTAAAAATCTAAAAAGGCAAAAATAGTAATTCTTTTTTCTAAAATTTTCTTTTTTCTTGTTTTATTTTATAAAAATATAATTTCAATTATTTTCATATCTTTAAATTTTTAGGATTTAATTAGATTACATTAGTTTTTAATTCATAAAAAAAATTCAAAAATAAAAAAAAAATGTTTTTCTTTTTCCTAAAATTTTCTTTTGTCCTATCTTAGGTTTAGAATTTTAGTTTACATTTTTAGGGGTTAAAATTAGTTTTCTTGCTTCCTTGTCGCGTTTTAATTGATTCCCGTATTTGTTTAATTGTTGTTTTCTTTTATTTAGTAGTCATAGCTTATCAAACATCTTTGTTTCATTCAAATCAGAATCCGAACTAAAATGTGGTTTCAATTTCACTAGTCGTTGGGGAAACGACCCGGGTGATCATATTTACCCGGTTTAATATACGTATTATATTATATATATTATATATTATCTTTGTAAGTCTTGACTTTTTACCTTGGTTAAAGGTGAATAGTTGGAATTTACCTAAGTAGTATTATTATATATTTTATAGGTATGTAAAACTGCAATCAAAACTCCTCCTGTGAAAGTGCCATGTGCCAACGAATACTGTAAATCCGATCTCTCTCTATACTCAACATGGCTCGAACCTTTAGGTACTCCAGTCTCAAACTCCCAATCCTCTCAACCAAACTAGCTCGCTCACCACTAGCTACCATCTGACTAGTCTCCAACTGTCTCTGAGTGGTCTCAATCTCAGTAATCCTATCAATACGAACCTCTGACATGTAGTGAACTATATCATAAATAGTATCCTCAAGATCAGGTATACCTCCTCTAGAAGACTCAGAACTATCACCAATAACCAATGGATCTACAGCGATCTCTCTCGTGTCTGCCGCACTAGCCTCTACCTCAAACTCCTCATCATCCTCCCTAACATCACTAGCAGCAATCTCAAATCCCATACCTACACCATCCTCAGGGTGAGCTACAACTCCCTCACTAATACCTACATCTGCAACAGCCTCTGCATCAGCAGTATCCACCTCCATATGCTCCTCTCCGCTATCCTCTGGTGAGTATGAATCTCTAAACCTCTTGCGAGGTGGTAAAAGATCAGCAGGAGTAGGGGCTATCGACCTCGAAACATGAGTAGGTGATGGTACCGAAGCAGTAGGGGACCTACATCTCTTGCGAGATGGCCTAGAAGAAGGTGAAGATGAATCCAATGACCTCTCAGAAGATGAACCTAAGGATGACTCTGATGTAGTCGGTGGGTAAGGGGTAGACAATGGTGCAGACCTCCAACGTCTAAAAGCCTCACTATGTCGTGGAGTCCTAGCAAGTGATCGATGAACAAATCTCTGTGGTGTAGATGAATCAGCATCGGTGGTGTCTGGTGGTGTATGTCCGGATAAAGAATGATCTGAAGGTGATGATGACATCAAATAATGTCTATTTTATAGCATCATTTATTCCAAATAAAATACCCATTTTAAATAATTATTGCAAAGATACTGGTATTAATTGCATATATTTGTTATATTGCAGTAATTATGGAGCATATGTGAAGTTTATATTAAAGGCACGATTTTGGAGCAAAAATTGAAGAGTTCAAGAATTTATACGTAATCTGAACATCCAATAGGAGTATCATTCTAGAAGCATACGCTGTATCCAAGACTTGATGAACTAAAAGACCATTGCCTGACTTTGAAGAAAACACCGTATTCGCATCAACGATACGACATATATAACACTTTGGTCAACGAAGAAGAACGAACAGGTTTTACCTCAATACGCCGTATCCAGCTAAAGAAGATACGACGTATCTGTTCCGGCAAGTCAAGTTAACCACAGTCAATAGGTCAAAGACATGCATTTAATGCAGGTCAATAATCAGTGATCGTACCAATTAATGCAAATCGGGTCTTGAAAATCCCTATATGGAAAGTTGAATGCACTTAATGACAATTGATGCAAATTACACGCAGTATTAATGACAATTTATGGTCATTAATGATAAATGGTCACTTTCATAATAACAAGGGAAACTCCTTCAAATAGCTGTATTGGTCTGATTGAATCCGGTGTATTGACCATGTCCAGTCGCTATAAATACAAGACAATATACTTAGTTTTAGGTGTGCAAGAAAATCCCTAAACCACCAAGTCGATTCTCAGACGTATAGAAGAGCCAAGAAGGTCAGAAATGAGCCTCAAGATCATAGGAAAACTCTTGTAATCTTCACACAACCGAATACACATTCGATTGAGGTTTATTTATTTTAATCGTTTCAATATTTCAAAAATCCGTGGTATTTTTACAATGACTATGCTGTTACCTTTTAGTATCAGCTATGTTTATGAAGGTTTAATGTTTGGGTTGTTTATCTCGATTGTCTTAATTTATCGTTGAATGTTTAATTATGTTTATCTCCTCATACTTGTTTATGTGCTTGTACATGCGACCTATCATTCAACTGGGTCTAGTGAGACTTAACCAGTAATCTAGATGTCGGGATAGCTCTCCATGTTGTGTTCTATATGCCCGGACCAATAGGATCACAAATGACACCTTATCTTTTACCCTTTGATTATGAGCTTAGTTGGACCGGCAAGAGACCCGATAATTGTTCAACTAGTATTGTTCTTAAGTAATTGGTAATTGATTTTGGTGGTGGACTACTAGTGTATAAAACAACATCAAGCAATAATTGGGTAAAGTCCTGACGGGCTAGGGTATTAACAGGATCACCATTGCTTTAATTCCCTATGATAGATTATAATTAGACTATAGGATGCTTTATACAGGCACGTTAGTTGTGACAAGATTTTTCATGTCTAGGTCTTAGGATGAAGTACCGCCTAAGTCTTAAGAATGATATGCGCTGCGAGTAAGATTTTTGCATTGCATAATAAACCAAACCTGCGTTTTATCGGATTAATTCATGGTTGATAGTTTTCCTATATATAGTATTTGACGTTCTCTTTAGTTTGTTAATCTTTTGTGTGTGTTTATTGATTACTGTCATCAATCCTTTGCTTAGATATCCAAACTTGTGCCAGTTCTTAGGGTGAAACCCCCTTATCTTTAGCTTAGGATTTGCAAAAATAGATAATAAAATATGTAAATTAGATATTAACGCTCTCTCTCTTAGTGATCCACACCCTACTTACCAACGAAGCTACATCTTGACCGGGTACACTGCCCGTTAAAGTGTTGTTTTTAGGTTAAGTAGGCAAAATATAAATAGTAAAACTTGATACATAAAATAACACCTACACAACGACACATCAAGGTTTTTGGCGCCGCCGGGGATTGAAGCTGTTTAATTCTTATTTATTAGTGTTTTAGTTTAGTTTAAATTGCATAATAGTGTGTTTGTTTGTGTGTTTAATTTCCTGCATTGTATATTTTCCATATTGTGTGTTTGTGTGCATTGTTACAGCATGCTGTAACATTCTGAGTCGAATACTTAATACGGCATATTCAATTTCTTGGATACGGCGTATAAATTTTTTCAAACCAATACAGCGTATTCGACTCTATCATCAATACGGCGTATTCAGTTTACTGAATATGGTGTATTAGGCTATTTGACAGATTTCTTTCCAAGCAAATTTTTTTACAGTTTAAAATGGACGACCCAACATTACTATGGAGGAATACATAAGGCTCGAGGAAGAAAAATCTCGAAAACGTAGGAAAGTGTTTAACTGGGAAACTGCTAAGTATGGTAGAATCTGGTACGATGAAGACGTTCACGATCTCAGATCCATTGAAACCGAATTCTCAGCTATAATCTTCAATGATAATTTGACATCAAATGAAACACTCTCTTGTGAACCCACTGTAAGTTCTCTAAAAGATAATGAAATTGACTTTAGAATATCGTTTGACGAATCTGACGATGAAGATTACACAATAGTTTATGACGAAAATTCATTTTCCTATAAAATAAATTCTGTCGACAATTTGAAAACGAATTCTGAAAATGATAATGAAAAAGTCAATATGCCTTCGTTTCCGTCAAGCGAGCCCGGGATTAGTTATTTCAATGATTTAGACCTCTTTAAAGATTTTGAGAATGAATTTCCAGCCATTGTTTACAATGATGCTCTAACGTCTAAATCAGATCTCTTAACTGAACCTACTATAAGTCCTAGACATATCGATGAATTTGATTTGAAAGATGAAACATCATTGTCTGAATGTGATGAAAAGGAACAAAACGTTTTATACTTTAATGATTTACTTCCTTTTAACGTAATTTATCCTGATGATTTAAAATCGGATACGGACAATGATAATGATAAAATCGATATTGAGCAACCTTCGGGGGATATGTCTGTCATACCATCACCTAATGTAATAAATGTTGATACACAAGGGTCAAATAAGCTTTTGGAAACAAGTCATGATACATCTATTAAAATTTTCAAAACTGGAATTTTTATCAAGGAATTAAATGTTAATATCATGACTTGGAATCATCTTAACAAAGGGATGCCATTTGGCATCCCGTTCGACCCCAAATTGTTTTATAAGACGTATTCATTAAATGAATACTACGTATACAGGTATCAATACAACGTTGGTGGAGTATTTATAAATCTAGAAATCTCAATGTGTTGGGCTCGTGAAATCTCAAGACGGCTGTTCATCACACTTTTTGCTCAACACTCAAAATGGAGAAATCATCTGGAGCAAACTATCAGGGGAGTTTCCTCGTTCTAATTCTTTTTCCCATATTTAACTGTTTTATCTACACAACGAGGACGTTGTATAACTTAAGTGGGGGGATGGAGAATTAGAACATACTTGTCCTTATTTTTACAAATAAAATGCTACATGCTTAAAAATGGATCAAATTAATTTTTCTAGCATGCTTTTTGTGAAAAATGACTAGTTACATTACCTAGCGCACTATTACCCTTATTGTCTATTTGTGAGAATTAGGCCTATCCGGTTCCAATTTCATACTTAAAATTCCAAAAAAAATATGAGTGTGCCAAGGATGTAGTGGACTTTAGAACTTGGCCTGGTATATCACTTGAGACCTCAATGATGAGTACTATGGACTTAGATGGAGTAACATGCTTGACTGGTAAATTTCTAGGATTAAACCAAAAAGCTTACATGTCGTAATACTACCTAACTACACCGGTTAGTTAACCCCCCGTGTAACCCTTTTGCTTACTCTCATTTTTCGAGTAAAGATACCCCTAGAACAACCTGTTGAGCCATTCCTTTTTTTTTCCACACTAATTAAAAATTGTTTCATTTCACCTTTAAACCTTAACCTATCATGTAGATTAAAGCGTATTTTAATCAATGTTGCTAGTTGCTTTCGTGTAAAGTTTGATAGTTCTTGTGTCAAAGTGAAATTTCTCTATTATGTAATGTTGTTTCTACAATCCTACCTTCCTCAACCCCCCTGTTAGGAAAATTGGCACAATTGCAATGGGAATGTTGGTAGTCATGTGTTTTGCTACTTTCACAATTATGTATTATGTTCGAAAGAAGAAAAGTTCAAGAGAAAATTAGCCGGATAAATGATGATTATGAAGACGGTAAAATTACACCGAGATTTATAATGTATTGTTGAAAAAAAAGAGAAAATAAAATGAAAAAAAAATATATATGAATGATAAAAAAGATAGCCGGTTCATTGAGCTTACACCGATGAAATTATTTAAAAGGATCTCTTCGATTTATTCGTTGATAAGCACAAAAATCAACGATGTAAAGTATTGTAAAAAGTGGCCGATATCACCACTTATTTTGTAAAAGTATGTAAAGTTCGGGATGTAAGGGAAGTTGACCGTTATGGGAACGCCAACTTAGGTTGTCTTTGTCATTTCATTTGATCGTGCGTTTGTTCATATGTTCGTGTCTTCTTTTCATGGAACGGCGGAAAGTTATGAACGGACACCCTTATTTGTTGGCTTTAATCTATTTGTTTTGTATATTTTATTTAACAACCATTTTACTTCCCTTTCCTGATAACTAACCTTAGGATCTACTCGAATGAGGATGTGTTCGAGCATGGATGTCTATTCCGTCGTTACGGCCATGTATGCATGTCTTAGCTGCCTTGTTTAACGACGACCTTTTGTGAAAGTCAGAAGCTCTACACCCTATATGATTCTTCATCCTAAAAAGAATGATTAAACCTGAGCCTATTAATAAATACCCAATCTACCTTTTGACTTGTTACTCCTTAGCTTTAGAGGTGGAGATGTGTATCCTTGCCAAGCCTATGATACGAAGCTAATCACGACTGAGCAATTGAGCGTACTACTAAAATGATACATCCTGGATTAGTTGAGTGATCTGAGTGATTTCATTTCCATATTTCGTGAGGAGCTTGGTTTTGTACAGGTGGTTTGAACAAGAAAAAGTGCTTAACGGAAAAATCCTTAACCTCGGTTAGGATATATTTTCAAAAACTTTTCTAAAGTCTACTTGAGGACAAGTAGGATGCATGTGGGGGAATATTTGATGACATCAAATAACGTCTATTTTATAGCATCATTTATCCCAAATGAAATACCAATTTTTTATAATTATTGCAAAGAAATTGGTATTATATTGCTTATATTGGGTATATGCAAGATAATTATGGTAGCATATTGTGGAAGTTTTTTGATATGGACACGCATTTGGAGCATAAACGAAGAGTTCAGGAAATTCTACTAATTCTAACATCCTATACGGCGTATCATTCTAGAAGCATACACCGTATCCAAGACTTGATTAACTAAAAGACCATTGCCTGACTTTCAAGAATATGCCGTATCCGCATCAACGATACGACATATATAACACTTTCGTTAACGAAGAAGAACCAATAAGTTTTATATCCAGCAAAGAAGATACGGCGTATCCGTGCCGACACTTCACAGATAACCACTGTCAACAGTCAAAGATCATGCATTTAATGCGGTCAATATTCAGTGATCTTACAATTAATGAAAATCGTAGTCATGAATTCACTATATGGGAAAGTTGGAAGGCACTTATTGATGATTGATGCGAATTACACGCAGAAGTATTGACAATTTATGGTCATTTATTTATAATGGTTCAACATTCAAAACTACTAAAATTTGGGATCTCCATCAGATACGCCGTATTGACTAGGGGACGGAGGTGACCCGATAATTTGTTCAACCAATATGTGTTCTTAATTAATTGGTTAATTGATTTGGTGGTGGACTACCAGTGTTATAAAACTAAATCAAGCATAAGTGGGTAAAGTCATGTTGGGCTAGGGTATTTTCAGGATTCACTACTGCTTTATTTCCTTATGATAGTTTAGATTTAGACTATATGGATGCTTATGCGGGAAAGTAATTGTGATAGGATTGTCGTGTCTTGGTCTTTGATGAATACCGCCTAAGTCTTAAGTTGATGTGCCGCTTTGGAGGATAAGATTTTCATTGAATCTTAATAACAACCTGCATTTTATCGGATTTATTCATGGTTGATATGTTTTCTTTATATTAGTACTTGACCGCTTCTCTATCGTTTGTTAATCTTCTTGTGTGTGTTTAATGCTTTACTTGTCATCAAAACCTTTGCTTAGATACCCAAACTTGTGCAGGTCTTCAGGCTGAACCCCTTATCATTAGCTTAGGATTTGCATAAATTAGGATAACTAAAATACTGATAAATTAGATATTAACGCTCTCGCTCTTAGTGATCGGTCACCCCCCTATTTACCAATGAAGCTACATCTTGACAGGTACACTGCTCGTTAAAGTGTTGTTTTTAGGTTAAGTCGGCCAAAAGATAAATAGTTAATCTGGATAATTAAAATTTTACCACTCTCTCACCGACACATAAGGTTCACTAACATAATATTCTCACCTAATCCCAACCTACCAAACTAAAATCATAATCACTAGTACTCATCACCACTCATCAAACGACGTTTGTGTTATTTTTATTTTTGTCATCACTGTTTTTTTATATTTCTATTTTGCTGTACTAACATTCACAGACAACTCGCACCTTAAAGGTTCATATTAGACCCCTCCAAGTGAACATTCTATACTGATGACGCCATAATGTTTGTTAATCCTATAGCCCACTAGCTGCACTCTTACTCAACGACCGACTACACCCCACCATGACCAACTACCACCACCACAAACCCCCTGCCACCACCGCAAAAACCGCCCAAACCTACCTACCCGACTCCTACCACCCCCCCCCCTAAACCCCCGGAACTCTCGTCAGCCCCTCCCCCCGGATTGCATACTCATCCCTGCCCCCACCGCCGCATACGCTAATGCTTTAGATCGGCGTGGTGTTGTGGTGTGGTGTGGGTGACATGTGGGGTAGGGGATATGGTTTGGTCGGGAAATCCGTGGAGGTGGGTGGCTGGGGTGGAGCATTGCATGTATCTTGTGATTTGTGCTGTGCTTGTGTGTGGGTGCTGGTTTTTTATTTTTGTAGTTGGTTTTTTTTTTGTTTTTTTTGTCATTTTTTTTTATTTTTCTATTTGTCGAGGTTTGCGTTTTGTTGTTCTTTTGTGTTTATATTTTGGGGTTTTTACTGGTCTGTTGTTTCTTGTATGATATTTTCGGTCTGTCCTTTGTCTTTGTTTTTTTATGTTTGCACTAGAAGAAGATGAGTTCTGGTGAAGAATAACGATCCGATGAATGATGAGATACCGTCTTCCAGGCACAGTCTACGAGCTGAATGTGTTATAAACTCTCTTCCTCTCAGTCAACATCTTACGCGGTCCCATTGATGTGTGGGTGCGATAAAGTCGACCGAAGGGAATAGCCTCACCGAGTCAGACAAGAATTGCTGGCCGTCGATGAATCTCGGGTGGGTCAACAACAGGTGCAAGGGGAAACTCTGATAATGGTGAAAGAGTATCATGAGATGACGATAGGGACTAGACTGCTCAGAGGCTCACGTCCGCCTCACGTGTTCATCGAAACAAAAAGGGTGAAACCCATGGTAATTGGTACGGGAGGTTAAGAATCCTTCGATGGTCAGATTCAGAGAACGATGTATAATCCACTAAATCAAGTACCGTGACAGGTGAGATGACTGAAACTGTCCCCACAGTCCGGTTTTTAACTATAGGGTCAGGTGGAACAATAGGAATCTCAGGGATATCAGGGATAATAGCAGGAATAGCACCAAAGAGAATCACTCGTGGGGCATGAGATAACCCACACTCTCTCATGGATGTATCAAACAAATAGAAATAACAAGCAGCAACCATGACTGCTCAAGCACATGTTTATATAAATCGCTTTATATGAAACCATGCTACGCTGCAAGCCAAGCCAAGAAATTCAGTTACGATGACGAAATATGTATTGGCAACAAATGATAAAAAAACCTAATTATGGCAATTGGATATATATAATCAGTTTACTTATATATTATTAAACGCCTATTTACCTTTTTCAATGTTTATAGAAAGCAGGTAAGGCACGTAGGATCCTACTAGTTATAGACCAAGACCTAGTTTACTTCATGGTTCTCTATACCCTTGGACTCTGGATACCAATCTGTCACCACCCCTAAAACGGTTATGGTTAGTCGGAACACATGTCGGGGGTCGTGAAGTGGGGGGAATAATACAAAATCACACAAGATACAATGAACGACCTCTAAGGGTACGTTTGAAATATCCAACATCATTGCATTATTAAATAGTTTAAAGTTTTGGACATATGTTTAAAGATATAATATGCAGGAAGCAATTACATAGTTTTTTTTAAAAAATTGACAACGATGTTTAATCAGTAGATAATAGCATTTCTTGAAAATCGGCCCAATGCATAGCGACATCAAATAGCAAGCAAAGACATCCACAACTAAGCATCCAAGAAAAACATGTTAAAACGGTCAACATAAAGTTGAGTGAATTCATAGGTTTAAGTTTAATATTAAAAGTGGACCACAAATTCACAGTATGCATGTGACAGTTATAACATATACAACTTCACATAAAAAGAATGTATTTACTATTGCACTAAGCTCATGACACCGAAGCTCAATTTAAAAGGAAGCATTTTATATGCCAAATAGTATTCCACGCCCTAAAGGTATCTGACCAAGATCACCTATTGACATTCCGACATGGTATATATCCGTTTGTTCGGGACCTCCGAATCTAGTAAGCGCTACTTACCCGGATAGGGATAATTACTCCTAATAGATCTATTTACAACATTCGCGCTCACTTAATTCAGTTTCCGGTCGGGTTAAGCAATTGACGGTTCATGATAATTCAGGCATTAGTGGTCTATTCGCTACTTAGGCAACACGTAATCAGGAAAAGGAAACGTAAAGTAACTGTGTCCATAGTTTGAAAACAAGCAATGTTTCTCACCCCAAAATAGTAAAGTAAAAGTAGTAAAACATGGGGCTATGAACTCACCTTAGCAAAATAAGCAAATGATAATCACGCAAGTAAAAGATTATATAGAAATCTAGCTGCGACCTAGAATAATAACGCGTCTCAAAAACACAGAAAGTATGCCAAAAATTGCACAATATGTTCATCACCAAAATACATCTTTGTGTGTTTGCTTTAGCTTGTTTAACAAAACATGATGAAATGAAATCATATAGTTCTTCGTTAAGTTTTGGTGTTTAATCCAAAAAATACTATTTTTAGAAAGTTTCTATTTTAGGAAAGTTTTTAGTTTTAGGACGTTAATACCGTCCCCTACATTTGTTAAGTTTCCATAATTCAAAACGCACTAACGAGCCTTAATCGTTTAACTCCTATGTCCGTTTCGCTAAATTCTTACCAAACTTACTATTTTTAGTAACTTTCTCGCTTTTCCTAAAATATGTTAACGGCGTCTTTAAATGATACTAATCAATAGGTATGTGTTACTATATGTTTTGCTAGTGTTTAGAAAGTCTAAAAATGTCTGAAAGTGTCTGAAAACTCATTTTACTATTCACATCAGCACACTATTCATCCGGTTTTGTCGAAAAATGTTTCAAGTTTCATTTGGCTATAACTTGGTCGTTTTAAATCCAATTTTAATGTGCGATATATGAAAAACTATCTATTCGAAACGAGCTCTCCAAAAACTACTTTTACGCCTAATAAAAACATTTTTAGGTCGACCATTACCTCCAAAAAAATTGGGCAACAAGCACTTTTTGCAAAAAACACAACTAAAATCCACCAAAACTTCATAATAGTGCCTAATCTCCATTCACAACTAATCCACAACAAAACCACACCTAAATCTAACATAATCCCTTCATTTCTATTGTTGCAACACTCATCAACTCTCATCTCACCAAGAACATAATATTTAACTAGTAAAATAAAGTAGTATCATTATTTATGAAATCTTGTCTTTAAAATCTTTCAAAAATTAAAACACAACATATGGTTGTATGGATATTTGAACATATAAGAAGAATGTAAGAAAACCACAAAGAAAGATTTCATGATAACTTACAAGATGAAGTACAAGATGTAATAAACTAGATTTATACCCAAAATCTAGATCTTGAAAAACCCCAATTAATAACCAAAACCTTAATTTGTTAGATCTATGAAAATCACATGATAATCAAAGAAACCTTCTTTGAATAACCTTGGATCTTGATAAAATGAAGTATGGAATGTGTGAATCTTGGTAGAAATTAAAAGTATAGATTGTGTGTGTGTGTGTGTGTGTGTGTGTGTGTTAGTGTGTGACGTGGGCAAGGAGCAAGAGAAGGAGAGAAAATGTTTTTGGTGAGGCAAGGAATGTATGAAATGACCTAAGTCTTGCAAAGTGAGGTTTATATAGTGTGTGAACTAGGGTTTAGGATATTTTTGGAACTAGGAATGGGTGACTAGCAAAAAGAGTGAACCAAGGACCTCATGGTCCTTGTGGTTCGTCCGATGTAGGCCAAGGAAGGGGGAAAGGTTCAAGCAAAGCAACTAGCCATGGTTCCATGTTTAATTCAAATTCCATAGTGCTATAGTGGTCCAAGGGTATACATGTGAAGTGTAAGAGCCTTTGGCTTGTAGTGAGGATAAAACAAGCATGTCACTATCCCTTCTTAATGCATGCATGTGATGGTGTTTTGTCTTGAAAATTCAAAAGATGCTCTTGATTTATTTAAGGGTGTGTATGCGTGTGTTTTGAGTATAGGGGGAGGGATGAACAAAATTTTTAGCTTAACAATATGAGATGGACGATAACTAAAGTTTACACGAAAAGATTTCGAGTTTCCGGGGTTCCGTTAGGTCAAAAACGCGAAAAACGCAATTTAGACAATAAAGCGTAAAAATAAATATCGGGAGTGATCGTAAACTACGAAACACTTAGAAAAGATAAAATAACTCATATAATATCTAAACTAATGAATATCCGATGCCGGAACGCGTCTGATGACGTTTTTCAGATTTACGCAGGTTTACCTCCTGGTAAACCGCCAGATTCAAACGTAATGTATAAAAGTCAAAAATAATTGTCGGAATAGTTTAAAATATTGACCTAAAAATCTCGGGGTGTAAAAGGCGACGTGTTTTTCTATGACCAAAATCCCTATTCTTATCATGAAACAAACGACTTCTTCAACCAGCCCCCACAACACCATATGGAGACATACTCGTGTGAGTTTTGTGGAGGAAGCCCTCACCCGGGCTTTAACTGTCAAAAAAAGAACATGCCCGTCTATGAGTAGGGTCCTTGTTACAATCAAAATTTTGTTGATGACCAACCTCCATTTTATTCTCCGAGTCCTCCATGTCAGTTATACTGTTGTGAGTTCTGTGGAGGTTCTCATTTTGGCTCTGATTATCAAACGAGGAACCCGCTTGTCTTTGAGCCAGGTTATTGTAACAATTATGACTTTCCTTATTGTGACCAGCCTCTGAATTACCATATCGACCATTCGCCCACTTAGGATTTATATCTTAAAAAATGTATTGACGATATGAAATTACAAAATGAATGAAATTATGGAATTGATTCATGAAATATATCAAATACATGAACCTCCTATTAGCTTTAATGAACCTGGGGGGAGTGACGATGATACAGAGGTGATATTTGACGAAGAGTAATTTTTAAGACAACAAAGTACCGCTTAGGTCACACCTCCGCCACTTGCACATACACTACCCCTACCTTTCTTAGCTACCATGGAACCTTTAGACAATGTGCGTATGGATTTGACAAGGTCCTCACCTTTGACGCAGACTGGGATGGTTGATTTTGTACCCGGTCATGTGGTGATTGATGCAACACATCGTAAACGGGTCAAGTACGAGGCTAAGTGTGCAAACATTAGATATGGTTTTCTCCCCTTTTCATTTTCTTCGCTTGGGGAATTAGAGAAGGATGCGGTGACCATACTGAAGCGAATCCGAAAGTTCTCCATGACTCAAGACATTAGAGCATGTGCTGCTATTCATATTTTTTAATAAGATTAGCTTTTCTATAGCTAAAGGGGTGGGGGCTTAGCTGGTATCTCGGCTCCCCACTTGGGGGACCTTTGTGGTATTATCGGCTCCCCCCATACTAACTTTTTAATAATAATCCTATTTTTATAATTAAGTGATGTTGTAATATATTAATAATAAATAATTAAATTATTATTCATATAATATAACATCGTCATAATGTTGTGTGTGATACTCTTGTCGACATTTGTTATCGTTCTGGGATTTCAACTGGTAAAGAAGTTGATATCGGGCTGGATGGGGGTGTGACAAACAATTACGCCCAACATATATATTACTTTACTCGTAGGATGGAGGTCTTAATTTGTGTGTGGATCTGACTGGATCTTCTCCTTTAACGCAAATCGGGATGGCAGATTCCGTGCCCAGTCGTGCGGTGATTGATGTTGCACAACGTAAACGTGTTAAGTATATGGCTAAGTGTGCGGCTATTGGATATGGGTTTCTTCCCTTTTCTTTCTCTTCTTTGGGGGAATTAGAGGTAGAAGCAGTCCTATGTTACATTCGCTTTGTGAAATATTCGGATCTGAAGTTCTACAGGGCTCAGACATTGGGCAACAACCCGTGCTGTGTTCATATATTTATTATGATCAGTTTCGCTTATTGCTTAATGATTGAAGGGTGAATTTAATATCTCGGTCCTCTTCTAATTTAATTGTAAATTCTTGAGTTTCTTAATATAGTGGTTGATAATTATATTATATATATAATTATAATAATTATTAATAATAATAATAATAATAATAATAATAATCCAAGACCCAAAAGAGTGGGGGGCCTAGATAGTATCTCAGTTTCCTTCCAATTCCTTGTAATCTCAATTATTCTAATGAAGTGATGTTTGTAATAAATAATAATAATAATAATAATAATAATAATAATCCAAGACCCAAATAAAACAACGATTTTCTGACGGTTCGCTCCCATTGACTCGGATATATAAAGGGTCGAGGAAAATATAATCAAGGTCGAAATAAGACAGCCGCTTCCTGGTGGCTCGTTCTCGTTGACTCGGATGTTAAAGGACCGAGGAAAAATAAAAATATAAATATATATAAAAATATTAATAAAGTTAAATTATGGTCCGGAGTATCTAAATAAAGCTTCCATCTCTAGATCAGTCGTTGGATTATTTCGGAAGAAATAAAAAGGATACTCCTAAATCACGTTTAAAATTAAACTTTCATATTTATTTTGTTTTCATCAATAAGGGTTTTGTAAAAATGAATTTTAAAACTAGAAATTGTTAAAACATGACAACTTTGCAAAAATATGTACCTAATTATTATGATAAGCACTTCACTTTTTCGGAAATAAAATAAGAATAGATGTAGCATTAGGATAAAGGGAGCGAAAAGTTTACTTAGAGCTTACATAAATTGTCATTTATGTTTAGTGTTAGCATTTTATCCTTAAAATTTAACATGATTTCATTTAAGCTTGGATATGAGGTTTTAAAAATCGAGGATAATGATTCCCATCTCCTGGAGGCACCCAGTTTGTGTGCTTCCCGTTCTTAAGCATTGTATATATCGTGAAAATAAAGTTAAGCATGGCGGTTCTTAAATAAAACTTTTATATATTAAGGAAAAAGGGTCAAAATGGCGCGCTCGAATTAAACTTTTTTAATTTATATCCCTTAAATGATTATTTATTTGTTCTTATTTGATGTGATATTGTATTCATTTAGGGGATGTAAATCGTATTTGGACTTTACATATATAATAACAGTTGCTTCGGGGCAAACAACACTTAGGGGGATGATGAGCGCGTAATTATTCATATTTTAGTGCTAAAATCTCTCATTTACGGTATAATAAATAGCAAAAATGTGAATTTTAAGTGCATTTATCGTTTAAATATGTTATTTATTATAGTAGGCATGGAATAAGGGCATTTGAACAAAAGTGCGGGATCTTGAGCATTTAGTGAAGATTATTAAATCCCAAAATAGGGGTGTTGATCGGTTCGGTTATTGGGTTATTCGGTTAGTTCGGTTAAAAAAAAATTGGGTCAACCCGAAAACCGAACCGAACCGAACTAGAATTCAACCGAACCGAATTCGAATTCGGTTCGGTTCGCGGGTTGACCCGAATAACCCGAATTTCAATATTTTAAAAAAAAATAATTACATAGATTTTTAGTAAACATAAAATTATTATTAACATAAAAAGTGTTTTTTTATATTATGATAACATGTTAATGGTATTTATATATATAAATATATAAAAAAATATATATGTTTAAATGAATTCGGTTTTCGGTTCGGAGTGCCAAACCCATATCCAACCCGAGAACCGAATTAGTAGTTCGGTTCGATTATTTTCGGTTCGTTTCGGTTTCAGTTCTCGGTTTATTCGGTTTTTCTGCTCACCCCTGTCCCAAAAGAAAAAGTTTGAGACCGAGCCCAAGACCCGACCCGACCCAGACCTGAGCCCATTATGCTATATACCCCATAATTTAGTTGTTTTATAAAAAAGAAATAAAAAAACGCCCATAGGCCATACAACCCAACTTCACAGTTTACACAAAGAAGAAAAGCCCAAAAGCCCATTTGGTTTAAAATAAACCTACGAAGAGATGAGCAGCAAAGGGGGAATGAAGAACACAGCGCCGCTACTTATTCCTTTCGTTTTTATTTTTCCTTTATTAGCTTGTAGGAGTAGTTTAGATTTGGTATAAACAAGATCTTGAGACTCGCGCTTCATTGCGGTGTGTCTTGTGTACGTTTAAGGTTGCGTTTTGGTTTAAAATAAACCTACGAAGAGATGAGCAGCAAAGGGGGAATGAAGAACACAGCGCCGCTACTTATTTTTAGTTATACCTTTTAGTGGTGTGTTTTTTATGAATTTTTCCTCGTTTTTATTTTTTCCTTTATTAGCTTGTAGGAGTAGTTTAGATTTGGTATAAACAAGATCTTGAGACTCGCGCTTCATTGCGGTGTGTCTTGTGTACGTTTAAGGTTGCGTTTTTTTGTTTAGTGATTTCATTATATATATAATAATAGCAATTGAAAAAATTACCGAAGTAATTTTTAAGCCGTGGTAGCAACTACAGTTCTGGGCCCGGGCCAATATTATAATTTTTTACCATTGCTACAGTGCTGGGCCGGCCCAATATTTTTTTTTTTTTTTTTTTTTTTTAAATTGTTGTGCACAAAAAAGTGGTAAAAAAAAATGTTACAAAAGTACCAGACCATTCAGATAAAAAAAATACCCCTCGGTAACATTTTCCGAAATGACTTAAACACTGTCCATTTTACACGATGAGAACCAAACAAAATAAATTCCGCAAACAAAAAAAAATAAAAAAATAATAAAAAAAAATAAAATTTTAACTCAAAAATTAACCCGCACTATAAACAAGAAACGAAAAAATAAACCCTCTAACAAAATACAATACTCATTTAAAGCCCATGGTCCCATAAAAAAATATTAAAAAAAATCCCGTATTAGCTAAAAAAAGAAAATCTTTAAACATAAAGCCCCACACATAATCCCTATAAAAAAAAATAACTATTAAACATTAAGGCCGAAAAAATAAAACCTGCACAAAATAAAAAAAATTAAAAATAATAACGCCTCGCGTAGTAAAAAACGCGTAATTTTGGTTCTACACGGCTACAGTGCTCGGTACCATTATGGGCCCCCAACTTTAAGGGCCAGAAACCCATTTTTTTTTTTTTTTTTTTTTTTAGTAGGCAATGTTAAAAACGCGCTCGGATACAAAATAGAAAAAAAAAATTACAAAAAATTGACTTATATAACATAAAAAAAAAATAACCAAAACCGCAAACCTCTCACAAATAAAAAATAGAAAATAATAAAAATAAAATTTATAAATATAAAACGCAAAAATTACTCCACACTATTAAACATGGACCGACAAAAATAAACCCCACACAGAATACAATAAAAAAACGCCATGTTCCTATAAAATTATATTAAAAAAAAACTCGCATAGCCAAAAAAAGAAACCTTTAAACATGAGCCCCACACATAAGCTCATATAAGAAAAAAAAAACAAACTATTAAACATGAGGCCGAAAAAATAAAACCACACAAAATAAAAAAAATAAAAAATAATAATGCCTCGCAACTACGCGAAAAAAATTAACGACCCGCAGCAACGCGCGGGTAATCACGCTTGTTACCATAATATTTAGGAACTCTTTTTGGTTAACTTCGTAACAATACGTTCACGTCACGATTCAATTATGAGAAACATAAAAAAGCTTTAAGTAACACACATGTCAACTAAAGATAAAAAGGATAAATTTAGACATATATTTAATCTAATAAGCTTAAAAAATTTCACATTATTATCCTTTATTACCAATTGTCAACACATATCGCTTTGTTTATTTACTAATTCAACTTTTTTGATATTATTGCATTATGATTGGGCCTAACATATTGGCTATTGTATTTGTTTGATAAATCAGTATCTTGTGGGAGGTTATGTGTACTTGTACCAATGGGTGTATATAAAAAAAAATCCGTTCTCTGAAGAGTCGCTTGATATAATCTGAGGTATCTCGTTCTTCTTCCATAATAAGTTTCTGAACAGCATTTGTGGTAGTACTTGTTGATTTCTAGAGTATCCCTTCAGGTGCTCACCGTACCATAATTTTGCATCGCAATTTGCACAGGACCACTGAAGTCACCTATAACTATGTACAATGAGAGTACACCTACAAAATCACATTTTTGAAGGAAAAAAAGCTCAAAACTAATAACAGAACATATTAAAAAAACTAATTTTCAAAATGTCTGTTCACCTTCAGCTCGGGCACTGCTGGACCTGACAGCTTCTGTTACAGTTGTATGACCTGGTAGACGCTGGTCTATGCTACGCCTTTTCCCACATCGCGTTTGCACTCCGGGCCTTTTTCTCTTCTGACCAACAGAGTTTCTATACATTTGGCCTGCGTAAACAAAAGTTTCGCAATACATACAATATTTAATCTTCAAGCTGACCAAAAGAGAAAACGGTGCGCAAACTTTCCTTACCCTGTGTGTCAACAGTTTTTGGCTGTTGGGAAAGATTGTGACAGGTATCTTCACGGTTAGCTTCGCATACGACATCTGAACCGTCACCGACCCGCATCTCACAGTCACCTTAGTAGGAAAATTATGCACTTTCCCATTCTTATTCCCCCAATAACCTCTCCTTACAGGAATCACACAACTCGAACTCTTCCAGAAACTGAAATGTAAACTCAGGATCAGGTTGAGTCGATAACTTTTTCTTGGTAGAAAAACTAATCAACACCAAAAGGCCAAATATGGTGAATGTTAAAAGATGAGTTTCTAAATTCTGATCATACATTGGATAACAAACATTTCATCATATTAGTTTCAGTTTTCGAGTCATTTAAAACACTAACACGCATGCTAAAAGGGTGATCATAAATCAAAAGTTAACTTCTTAGGGGTATGATAGTGTTATTCTATAATTATATCTGCTAGTAGGAAAATACTTCGAATAAACTTAAAACTCCTGATTATCAACATCTATTAATGCTGTTTTTTCGAATTTTGACACGCCCACTTCTGCTTTTGCAAGCTTTGAAATTCAAATATACCAACAACATTAAAGTATATATACGGGGTGTTTGGATTAGCTTATTTATCCAAACAACCTGAAAACCACCCATCATGCGGCGTCTAATATTTTTAACTTATCATTTAGTGAAAAAGAAAATTATAAACTAACCTTTAGGCCTTCTTTGTCCAGATACGGTATACCATAAACTCTTTGAAGACTCTCGCGGTCTTTGTTTCCCCTTCTAGTAAGCCGCTGAAGAGTGAAAATATTTCAAAAGCATAAATGAATAAACAGATGCGTAAGAAATGCAGTCTCAGTGCGTCATAATATACCTCACCTTTAAGAAATCAACTGCTTTGACAACAATAGTGTTCATCGTAAGTTCCTTACCATCAAGAACTAGGACGGTGCTCCCATACACCACTCTGTCACTGTCATGCTTCATGATTTAACTGAATCAACTCATTTGGTTGCATTTCCAACACACATAATAAATTAAACCAACTAATGTAGCAACAGGCAGCAAAACATAACGCACCCAAAATGATGATACCTGGTTTTCCTACTCCTTGGTGTATTCCTTAGCCCTGTTAAAAATCAACTTCCTGTTAGCCGCATTCTTCTTGTTGAAAAGCTCACCCTCTTGCTTCTTCGCCAAAGCCCATTCATCGCTTCTCTTTTGCTTATTCAATACGGACACAAGAACCAATTGTCATACCTTGGCACCTTCAACCATTTATTCACACTATAAAATACAACATAAACTATTAAAGCCAATACACCAAATCATTAATCCATTACAAACAAAGAACGTAAAAGAAAAATACTTATCCAAAATTTCAACGCAAACTCAACGAATACAATTTTTTATAACGCAATTTTCAAATAATCTACTCACAATTATCTACATATTTACAAAACTCACAATGCATCCTGGAATAGGTGTCTATATAAAATATTGCACATTTAGCTATTCAAGTAACCCATAATAAATTAGAACTCTAACCTTTATTCAATTTCAAATAACACCAAACTATGAGTATTACAATTATTAATCCAATTAGAAGATTAAAATATCATCATCAACATAACAGTTTTTTTTCAATATTTTTTTTCTTTTTATAGTGATCATAATTTATTAGATATCATGTTACAATCTGATTAGATCAAAAACTATGTGCTCGTATGTGACAAATTTGCTTATGTTGTTAAACTAAAATATCTAGCTTATGCTAAGCCGTATTGTTATAAAACAATAAACAAATTGCGTTTACAGAGACATTTTTTGTGTTTGTATTGTTATAGCATGTCTCTTATGAATGATTGACAACAAAAGTAAAAATTTTAAACACATTGGTACTTGTAGGGAATTACAAAAAATTCTCGTACGGGAATCGAAAACCGTACCAGGACCGAACTAAAAAACTTGAGACGGTTCTTGGTTCCGGATTATCTTTATTTTTGGTTCACGTTTCTTTCGGTTTCGGTTCCGTTTCAGCTTGGTTCTAGAAGCATGGACACCCCTAGATATGACCGTAAAATAGATATTAACCATTTTAGGGTACAATTCTAATCAATGCTTTAACCCCAAAAGTAGGTACTAAAACAAACGATAGCTTTTGAATTTATTTGTTAGATTAAGGACCTCCGCACCCAAAAATAAGAAGGTTAGGAAATGCTTGCTTTGTAAGCAGATAAACACTTCAAAATAAGGAATCCCAAACACCCCTTAATAGATCTTTTCATCCACGTCAAATAAAAATCAAACCTTTGACATGCAATTAAGAGCACCAAAACTGATCAAATCTATGTACAACTCTGCACTTGTTTAAGCTGAGGTTAGAGGCAGCAACATACCATCAGCAATTGCATCCAGTTGTTGCTTCTGTTGATACATCGAGTTTGATGTGAAGCTGATTTAGTCAGGTCATCTCAAAAAGTCGTCTCCATTGGTATTCTGCTGGAAAATACGTACATAAGTGTTGTGAGTGATATATAAACATAATCATTAATTTATGTCGTCAAATATTCATGAGAAGTTAGAAACCTAAAGTCATGAAGTCGAGACTCAGTTTGATTAACAATCGACAATGGACTAACCAATATTAACAGTGAAAGTGAGCAAAATCCAAACAATATTTAAATAATCTCTTAAGCCGCCAGTTTTTCTCTTATCATGTATAGCCAAAAAGGTTATGTAGTCACCTGAGAGCAGGCGTACGGTAAAGCGAAATACATCCCCGCAGCTCATTCTCTATAAAAGACAGTGCGCTCATTGTCTACAAGCTTCACTGCTGGTGCTTTATGAGCTCCCAGGAAGAGACTTGTTGTAAACATGGGACCCATTGCAGTAAACAGCTCTTTGTAGGTATCCTGAAATTAGTAGCACTCAAATAGGGTCATCTCAAAAAAGTGTTGACGTAATAAAACAATTAATTCGTGTACCAAGTTCAGGTTTTTTTACCGTTTACGGCCATATCCTGCTTTTTCATTCATGTCTTGCATCATCCTAACGACTAACCAAATCGATATTCGAAAGTTAACGCATACTACAGAATTAATAAACTTTAGAACCCGCAAGCCATATTTACCATCAAAATTCATCATTATAATTGCATCCTTCTGTTCTATAACTCACGAGTCTTGCCATTGACGATTAGTTCATACGAAAACCTATATAAGTCGGAAGCTCTTCTAATCAGTTGGCAAAACTTCTATTCATCCCATTCCACATTTCATCATCATGATCCTTTGACCTCTACAAAATTATTTACAATTAAAGATGTATGCAGCTAAGCATCCCTAAAAAGCTTATAGCTTTCGCCAATATACATGTGTGCATGAACAATAACTGAAATTTACCAACATATAGTTAGAAAAAACGATTATGCTTTCCCTAAAATCAAATGAGTTGCCATGACTCTATTACGTTAAAGTTAAAAGAACATCTAAAATACTTTCTATTTGACATTTCATCCACAAATCCACATAAAAAGCTTCGCTGAGGAATACTCTTCAGTAAATATTAAACGACTTAACGATATAACTTGAAGTGCTTATAATCTTGTGCTTAACATTCTACAAACTGAAGCATCTACAGAAATTCTTAACCCTGAACCATACTCCCTGAACCTATATCTCTTGAACTTATGATTATGACGCATGTACCTATCATCAATAAAAGAACATAATCGCAAGAATAATAACATAACAGCTTGCAGGGTTAGATAAAGCAGACTCCTTATTTGCTTATTCCAGGATAAATTAGCCCGTTAACCTCAAATCTAACCTAAAATACAGGGGTGTTTGTTTTAGCTTTTTATGGAGTTTATAAGCTGAAATAACCCAAAAAAAGCTACTAAGGTGTTTTGATAGACTTGTAACGTCATGCTTTTAAGCTTAAGCAAGTCTATAAGCTTTCTTTCTCTTTTTTTTTTACCATAAGCTAATCCAAACACTCAACGTGACCTTTTATAAGCGTAATCATTATAAACCACAAACCACAAACCGTAATATAGGGTTTAACTTCTTCAATCTTAATTTACATTCAGATATTGTAATTTAATAAAAATAAACAAAATTAAATACATCCATTACCTCAAGATGCACACCATATAGGTAGACTGGATGAATAAAAACCACAAAAGTGCTTCAGCAATATGTGAAAATAAAAAAAACCCAAATTTGAAGCGGCATCGTTTGGTTTGTGTGTGTGTTTTTACGGTGGGTGCACTGGTTTATGTGTGTGTTTCTAAAGGCCTGGTGGAAAAATGGTGAGGGTGGAATGTGTTTTGGGGAATGATGAATGATTTGGGGAGGGTGGAACACGTATCATCAAGTATAGCCACGTGTTTTTCTATGCGGTAATCAATTACACAGACTAACCTACTTTTCAGTACACATCTGATTAATTTATCATTAAACTACTGTTCATAAAGATTTATTTAATATTTTATTACTGTTCATAACAATAATAAAAAATGAGTATGTGAGGGAGGGACAACTTGGGTTATGTATAATAGTTATAATTAGTAAAAGCTTGTTATAAATTCGATTTGATTAAAACTTTGATCATTATTAGTTTATGTACATCTTTTGTTAATTTCAAGTATTTATGTTAATGTTTTAGCTAACCATTTTTTACCCTCTTAATCTTTATTTTTACCCTCTTTAATCACTCTTATATATAAATTTCTTTTATAAACTAGTTAGTTTTATCTTTTTATGCTATAAAGCTCAAAACTTTTTATAAAAATGTCATTTTAAATCATTTTCTTTCATAAAATTCACTTAGTTTTATGAATTTTAACACTTTTTTATAAAGTTTTAATTTTTATAAAATTTTCATATTTATTATTTTCTTTTAATATTAAAATCATTTTTTATATTTATTTTAAAATTAGTTTTATTTAAAAAAAGTTTTTATTTTTACTAGTTAGATGGATGATGGAGTCGTCATTATCTCCGGCTCATGCCGAGCTAATTCTAGGTTTTATATTTTTCCTCATATTTTTATTTGTTTATGTTTATTATCATGTTTAGTTTAGATATTATTATTATTATTTTTATTATTATTATTATTATTATTATTATTATTATTATTATTATTTATTAAAACATCACTTTATTAGAAATTCATAGAATTTACAAAAAATTAGAAGAAAGCCGAGATACTATCGGGGTCGTCACTCCTTTAGCAATAGCAAAACTAATCCTATTAAAAATATGAACAGCCGCACGTCTTGATTATTATTATTATTATTATTATTATTATTATTATTATTATTATTATTATTATTACT
This sequence comes from Tanacetum coccineum, assembly GCA_026074375.1. Lineage (NCBI taxonomy): Eukaryota > Viridiplantae > Streptophyta > Magnoliopsida > Asterales > Asteraceae > Tanacetum > Tanacetum coccineum. Next base: position 38,704 of record BQNB010031225.1, read on the forward strand.
ATTGTTGTTGTTGTTGTTGTTGTTTTACTTATTACTTGTAGCATAGTTATAATTATTAGCGAGTAGTTTTGCGTATGTTTATTTAGAAATTGGTGGTTAGGATATTGTGATTGATTTGAGGAAGTTGTTGATGGTGATATTAGTTGTTAGCTTAGGTTAGTATATTGACTAAAGGATGGGTTAAGCGTTTTTGGTTACGGATAATATTTACGGATTTGTGCGGGGCTTGACCAAAATTTCGTAGACGGTCCGCCTAGACGATTTTGGCATCTTACTTTTGAAATGGAACCCTAACTCAAAGTAAGGTGAGTAAGACTCGCATCAAATCCAAAATACTACCCGTACTACAAAACGCCTAAACTAGCCTAGTAAGCCGTTAACGGGAGACATCCAACTACGGTTTACTTAGATTGTTTTAATTAGATTTAACGAGAAAAAGCCGTTGGATATAATAGAAATTCTCTAGTGGTCAATATCTTAACCTAGATTATCAACTAATCGGTTTAATGTGTGCGTATAAGGGTTAAAATTGACATACGACAGTATTAAGAGATTAACCCTTGTACGAGTTTTTGATCACCAAAATAACTGCTTTAATTAATCGTGATATTTTAGCCACCGTTTCTAGACAAACATATTCCCTTAGATTATGTTCTTATCGTTTTACTTGTTCCCGTAGTTTGCGTTTAGTTATTGTTTGCCTTAGATTTATTAGTAGATTTTTATTTCTCGCCTTTATTTATTTATTAGACTTAAAACCAAACCTTGGGCGATAACTAAGCATCCAATTAGACTTAACCGACGAATCTTAAATTCACCACTCCTTTAGAACGACAACTCGAGAGATCAGTACTTACCGCGATACTTAGTTATTTAGGTTAGTATACTTATCTTTCCATACTTATAAATAATTTTTGGTGTTAAAAAAAATGACAGACATCACCTTTCATTTGTACGCTCAAGCAACTTAGCCCATAAGTCGTGGAGACCATTTGCAAAGTCAAGACCTTTTCCATTTTCCCGATCAAAGTACACCAACATCCCATTAAACAACCCCCTATAATTAGCAGCTACCGCAAGTTCATCTAGTCGTGGGAAGTTAGCCATTTTTTGTTTTTGTTTATTGGGATTTTGGTTTGAAGGTGTTTTTGAGTTGAAAATATTTTGGGGTATGCAAACGATAGGGGGTATCATCCCTTAAATATCAACAAAGGAAATTTAATGCAATTGACGGTCCAAATGAAAGACGTGTAGTGTCATAATTAGTTGCAATGCATCTGACTATTTCTCACACGGCTCGATACATCGCAATTAATTTGTAGAATTGGCGGAGACACTAAGTTGAGGTACCAAGTATGCATTAATAATAAATAGTTTATGAACGAATGGAACATCGTAACTCTTCATATTAACGGTTTGATAATGAAACGACATTTGACCGTTCACGGTTATGAAACATCATAACCCTTAACACAAACTCTTATATAAAGCACTAAGTTATATCACGCGTCCCATATTCTAAAAAATCATGAAACGCAAACGCATAGAAACTTCAAATATGGATATTGACGGTTCAGATGTGGTTGGTCATCTAGAAGAACTAGAACAAGCCGTAAAATCCAAAATTTATGCTCGTATGTGGGTTGTGCAAATGGAAAGGGAGGTTGCGAACGACAATCAAATAGCACGAAAACTGTTGGACGTTGTGAAAGATGTTGACAAAAGTTTGAAAAAAGGCAGAGAATTATTGACTAGTTAAAGGTTAAAAAGGGTATGCGTGCATGGAAAGCTGTTACTTTTTCAGGAAAGTTGAACATCGCGAGATGGAGATGCGCCAACAATTAATGCTGCATATCAACGAAACTCAAATGCGTACCTTTGAAAAAATGAAATTTGTTGAAGCTATGAAGAAACTTTAAATGGGTAATGATGTTGTTATTCTATTGTGTTTTGTGTTGTTCTTCCGTATGTTATTGACAATTAAGTAATATCATTAAATCTTGACTTTTACAGCAGTGCATACTTTTGTGTTGTTCTTCAGCATTGACTACTTTTGTATGTTGATGTTTCGATAACTTTGACTTTTACAAGTTAATTTGGGTTACAATGAATCAGGTTAGGGACCAACGGGTGTAATTTGATTATCCTTCATTCTACTTGATCAACTTGGGTAGTTTCAAAAAGAGTACTACTTTGACTACTTCTTGATCAACTGCATAACAATCAATACAAATCATTTGAAAACCTTAAAATACAAAATATATTCATATTCATTCAATGTTAAGAACCATAATCACATACTCAAAAAATGACTAAACAAGTAAACTGTGACAACCCGTATTTTTCAGGCTAATATACGTCAATAAACTCAAAATATTCACTATAAAACTTTACACGTTCACTTTTTCATGAAACCGTTGACTTAAATCGCGTAGACTGAAAAACAACTTTAAACGTAAACCGGCATTAAATAAATATAATTTTACGTCAAAAATATGTTATATGACTTTTATAAACATAATTTATAAGTTTACAAAGTTATTTTGAACGTTTTACGTAAATGCTTAAATTTATTAATTTAGTGCATGCATGCATGTACTTTGCATTACCACCTTATACTATATATACATACACTTGCATAATAAATTAAAATATCAAAATTTGAAATATTTTTTCTATATACATACATGTTGCCGCCACTTTTATTACCAAAGAAGCAAATGGGATATTTTGAAACTTAAGCCTTACAATTTATAGTCATTACTTTCACTAACCAAGTTCACATGATTTTAATACATACTAATATCCATACCTAACACTTTATACTTGCTATTAACCGGCTAAAGCAACATCTCATACTAAAAATATAGTTTCCTATTATTAACCACCCAAAGTATCTTTTAAACCTACTGAAGACTATCTAATAACATACATGAAGAGGGAAAGAGAGATGATTTTAGAGAGAGAGTGGTTGGATGAATATTTAGAGAGAGAAGGTAAACATAGAAAGAAAATTCATTAAGTATGTGAAATAAATGAACAACCAACACCTTTTCCATAGCATGGAAATGGTATTTATACTTCCCTATGGCCGGTTAAGGCCTTGGCTTGCATGGGCTTTCCATGGGCCTTAGGCTAACTAGCCTACTTAAGTTCTAAAAATAACTAAACGAGCTATCTAATGATATCTATGGAAGTGACCGACACTTTCGTGTTCCTAACAATATCCCCCTAAGGAAGGTCACTCCATTTTACAAAAGCTTAAACCTAGCATACTATGAACGTATTCGTTCTTGTGCTCGCAGACTTCATTTTTCTTTTCCTTTTCTTATGAATAAGGTGTAGTGATTATTGACTTTAGGCTTGAGCTTGTTCCTTTAGCTTGACTTATATGTGAATAAGTGATCTTGAGCTTCTTGAGATTATCAACCAAGCACAATCTCTTTTCGCCATCTTGTAAACTTTACTTTGACATCTAGTGAACTGGACTTTTGGACCAACATGCTCATACCTTTCTTGATTTGTCAACTTGAACAGCTTTAATGATGCATCTTTCTTGAAGTTCTTTAACTTTAACACTTTGTCACTTCGAGAAGGACGTACGGTATCAGAGTAGCGGAAGTCTTGAAACATGTACTTGAGCTTTCATAATGTCTTTATATTTGTCGGTCGGGTATGAGCATGTGGCTATAAATCATGACTCGTTAGGGATCAGCTGCACCAATCGTCGGAAGTACCTGCAGGTTTAGGTTAGAGATAATCAACAGATTTTAAGTTTAAATGCAGTAGGATAAGTGTTGTTAAAGTGTGCTCTTGTCACTTGTGTTTTGGTTCAAAAATAGTCATACTTGTTCAAATGCTTGTTCATAAAATTTTCTTAAAAGTCCCTATATTGCAGATAAGATTGTGGATTGATTCTTGTTTTGCTTTAGTTAAATTCTTTTTAAACTAGCTTAATGAAGTCTTAAGTTCATCTGTTTTGATGTCTTATTGTGTCTAATTCCTTTCCGAGTCTTAATTTAGTTGCAAAAAGCCATTTAGCTCAAAAGCTAGTCAAGTACCAGTAGTTACCTTTCATTAGGAGTCCTAGCTTATTTATAAGTCTTATTTACTGAAGTCTAGTTTATTTTTGCTTATTAATCTTATTTTTAAGTATGTTTTGAGCTTTTAGCCTTTACTTTGCTTATTTATTCCTAATTTTAGCTTAAAAATAGTTGTGTCAGTCCCTTTTAAGTATGTTTTGTGTTAATCTGTTTGAGTGCTTTTAATTTCTTTTCAGCTTATTTAGTTAGCTAGATTCCTATCTTAAGTGCTTATTAGGTCTAGGGGATAGGCTGGTTACAGCTTATTTACTTTTAGCTTGCTTTTTGAGTCCTAAAATAAGCCATCAGTTTAGCTAAAAATATCAAAGTTTTAAAAAGCCAAACTGTCAGCCTTGTTTAGCATTTTTCTAGCTTATTAATAAGTTTTATCAAAAAGTTCCTTTTTTAAAGTTGCTTATTTTTGTCTTATCTTTAAAGTTTTTCAAAAAAAAATTAAAAAAAATGTTTTGTAAAAAAGAAAGGCCACAGGTTTCGAACCTGCGACCTCCCCTTCACACACCATACGCCTTAACACACACACTCAATGCCTTCTACCAGGGATCTTTTTTCAATATATTTTGCACATATTTATACTTAAAGTCATTTCCTTGTTTTGCTTATCAGCTTCTTTTTTGCTTATTTACAGCTTATTTGTTTAGCATCTTTTCAAATTTTTATTTTTCTTAGATTCCTTATTGTTCAAAGTGTTTTTCATAATTTTTCAAAATTTTTATAAATTAGTTTAGTATTTTTTAATTAATTTTCTAGATTAAAATAGTTTTTAATTCATATTAAATAAAATAAAAGTCAAAAAAATACAATTCTTTTTTCTAAAATTATTTTTAGTCATTTAGGATTTATAAAAAATAAAAAAACATTTGTAGGGTTAAAATTTGATTTAGTTGCTTAAACGTCGCGTTTTTAAGGTGGGTGAGAATATTTGGAGAATCATTGAAAGAATTAGGTTTGGAATCATAAGTGAATGAATTCTCATCTTCATAACTGCATGTCAGATGAACACTTGGCAAAGTCTGTGGGAGCTCATTAATGGTTTGATTGCATTGTTCTGGATTAGAAATAATCGGAGCTTTTGGTGGAAAATTATAACCAATATGAGCATCGTTCCTACAAGACTTGCAAGTACATTATTGACAAAAAATACCGTCTAACAAATCACCACACTTGTAACAACAATTATGGTTAATTTGTAGAGGACTTTGCGAAGAATTTACACCGGGGTCTTGATTGAAGACGAATGGATCTTGAGGTGCACTAACAACGTTAGTGTTGTTTTGGGATGACTTGGAGGTGTTTAGAATTTCGTTTTCATCATGAATTGTATACCAACCTTCATTCAAACACTTTCGCACAAAAACACAATGTCGACAATATAAACCATCAACCGGGTTTCCATAAGTTGCACAATTCTGAGGAGGTTTAGGAACAAGAATTTTATCTTCAAGACCTCCTTTTGAACAACAAAAATCCGCAGTGTACAAAGCTCCACAAGTTATGCATTCCTTAATCGAGAAGAGGGGGTTCAAACGATGATCGAGTGATGCCATAAGAATTAAACAATTTAGAGGTTTAATGAAAAGAATTAAATGGATAAGAAGAAAAAGAAGATTATTTTTGGATTTTAATCTTCTATTAATACTAAAAAAGAAAAGAAAAATATTTTTTACTTTTTATTTTTTATATATATTTATAATATTTTTGATTTTCTTAAAAGCGTAACTTTCGAAAACGAAAGGTTCTCCAAAACACGATCAACAAACTTCAAACGAAAGAATCTTAATCACAAATCGCCCGCAACGGCGCCAAAAATAGATACGTAAAATATTAAATAGATAATACAATGGAAAATTACCAGATTACCCTTTTGTACAAAGGTAAAAAGGAAAATTTACACAAATATATATAATATAATACGTATATAAGCCGGGAAGTATGATTCCCGGGTCGTTATCCCCCAATGACTTGTGAAATTAAAACCGCGTTTGATGCTCGGACAATGATTTGAATTCAAGACAAAGTTTGATTTGATAAACTACTCCTAACAATTAAAATTAACAACTTCTAACAATTAAGCATGAAGACAAATAATGGGAATTCAAAATTTAATTAAAAACGCAAAACGAGACCACTAAACGGAGGTTAAAAACCCTAAATGTCTAAAAATAAATCTAACTTAAATTTTTTCTTTTTAAATAGACTCTATTTGACTAAAAAGTAAACGAACCTTATGACAAAAGAAAATTTTATAAAAAAGATTTATATTTTTTTGATTATTTTTCTATTTTTTATGATTTTTTAAAGTTTTTAATGAAAATAAATGTTTAAAAATACTAAACGAACTATAAAAATTCTAGAAAAATTACAGAAAATAGCTTATATTAATTAAAACATAGGAAAAATAAGCTCGAGATCACAACTTATTAAATAAGCCACGAAATAAGCTGGAACAACTTATTAGGCTTATTGGGCCAAAATGAGTACAAGAATTAAATAAAAGGAAATGCTCTTGGATGAGCTAATGAAGCAAACGGTAAGGCATTGGTGTTGTGTAGGTGAAGTCACGGGTTCAAGTCTGGGCATACACCCTTTTTTATATTTTTTTTATTTTTGAAAACTCAAAAGAACAAAGTTGTAGAGGACAACTTTTTAAGCTACTTTAATAAAGCAAGTATAAGCTGAAACTCAAAAATAAGCTCTCAAAACGCTTTTCAAGTTGCTGTTTACAGAAACTTGGCTTTTGAGAGCCAAAAAGCTAGTTTTTACTTAAAAGCTTGTACACTACTCAAATTAAACTCAATTTTGAAACTAAAAGCTGCCCTAGATAGTTTATGATACCTAGCAACTAAATTTGATAAGCTAACTAAACTAACAACACTCTAAACTAACTGAATCTAGTGGTATAAAGAGCAAACTCAGGAATTAAGACTTGAAAGCTTAAAAACAACTTAAGCTAAAATACTCAATAAGCAATGACAGAAGCTGAGCTTTTGACAACTTATCTAAATACTTATAAGCTATAATTATCAACCATAAAACTGGATCTTATAAGCTAAAAATCTAATTTTAAAAAGCTAAGTCTAGTTACTACTGTTTTAAGTTTTTTTAAGGATTGTTAAAAACTTTAAAAGCTAATGTACCCTAGTAATTAAGCTAGAAATTGAAAATTAACTTTTAAACTAACTAGTCCTATGTCTAAACTATGATCCTACTCAATTTTAAAACCTAAAACTTATTTAAACTAGCTTAAATGCAAATGAAAAGGAAAACAGTAGTAACTGCAGTTACTACTGCTGATGCAATTGACCAAAGGGACAAAACCAATTTGCAGGTTACCTTTAAAGGTAAACCTGCATTAGACACTCAAAGAGAGTGTGTCAAAACACTAATCAAGCAAAAACCAAGCCTATGAAGACTTGGATAAATTTTTAACAAGCTAAGAAAAATGAAAAAGTCCCCTGGTGCTCAGGATTGCATATTGAACCTCAAAATGTTTTCAAACAAAACTAAGCTCTCAAACCTTTTTGAAACTTATTTAATTCTAAAAACACAGCTGACTAAATTGAAAACACAAAGTAACCTTGACTTTTAGAGGTTAAACAACACTAATCCAAACACCCCTTAAAGCTAGACAGATTTCATATTAGCTTATGATTCTAAAATCTAGTTAATGAAACCTTAATACCAGATAGCTAGTAGCTTATAACTAACCTAGTGAGCTTATTTCAACAACTAGAAAAGCTAGAATTAAAGTCCTACAAACTATGCTAAATAATTTTTTAGTTTTTATGATTTATAGGACAAAATGAGTAAATCTAAATTATATATTAAGGAAACTAAAGACAGATAGACATTCATCATTAATAAGCAATTAGAAACAGGTTTAAGCTCAAATAATCAACTAAATAAGCATGTAAGCATATATTAAGCAAATTTAAGCAAAACTATACTAAGAAAACTAAAGACAGAAAAGTAAAGAAGATTTACAAGTGCCTTAGCTAAACAAAGGCTATATTAAGCTCAAATGAGCATCAACAGTTCTAGCTTATCCTTATGGATAAGCTAGTAAAGTCCTTAGAAGCTCATCCATGGCTAGATTCCCTTCCATTAGCTCTCAATCGAATTAAATCAAGGTATTTAAGCTGAACTAATTTTAAGATTTAATTATATTAAAGACTGAATTGAGCTCTATCACATGCTTAAAGACTTGTGAGAGCTTATGGAAAAGTAGCTTAACATTTGAAAATGATTAAGAGCTTTATGAGTAAAAACAACTTATGAAAACTGAAAATAAGGATTTTATTATAACTCAAAGTGGATTACAATGCTTGAAAGTTAAAAATTTCAAATAGCTAAAAGAGAAGATTACATTTGAAAGTAAATTTGCATAAGCTAAAACTAAATTAAGCTAAAAATTCTAAAAGCTAACTAGGTGTCTCGTGTGTGTGAGAATGAAGGCTATTTATAGTCATCTTCTGAATCTTCTAGGCTCCTTGGTTGTTACACGCTCCTTTCTCTTTTGGCCCTTAGATCATATCAATCATTGGATGCTTAATTTGGAACGTTGGATCACATCTAGCTTCACACGGATTGCCAGCGTGGCAATCCGTGATGTGACAGCTAGTGTGCTAGATTTGTGAGTAAGATTAGTACAAATCCCATCATTCCTTGTGCTTTCTTAGTGCCATGTTGTACTTTGCTACTTGAATTGTTGATCCACATGGCTAATTACCATTTTCCCCTTGTTTTTATCCAGTGGTTAATTTGGGGAAGGAGATGAACAGCAAAACTATTTCTCCCACCCTTTTTTTAACTTATAAAGGGTGCGTTTGATTATTTTGACCCGGGCGTGTTTTGTTTGACTTCAAGTTTGGGCCAGGTGATGGTTATAAGAAATGGGCTCGGGCTTTGGTTGGATTTGTTACATGAAAAAGTTAACGGGTGTTAACTTCTATTAATAGAAGTTAACACCGTTAGGGCTTTTAGGGCTTTTATGAATTTTGGTGAATTATGAGGGACTGGATTGGAAACTTTTGAGATTTTTGTCTTCTTGTGACTTTGACTTTGGTTGACCAAGTTGACTGAAGTTTGACTAGGGTTTGACTTTGATAGCTTTCTCCCGGCTTTTTGCGTGCTCTTCCGTTCCCGTGTCCGTGTTTGTCCGGGTTTTGTCCGTTTTCTTGTGATTTTTACAATATCCGCACCTACACAATCACAGAGACAAAACAAGCAATATTCAAGCATTTAAAGCACAATTTTGTCTTTTTAGGGTTTATTTTGATATAAAATGGATATGTGTTTTCACACATATCAAAATTCCCCAAACTAAGCGATTGCGTGCCCTCACGCAATGTTATATGCCTTATAACCAAATACCTCAAAACTTCCCCAAACTAACTCTTTGAAAAGTAGCAAAGATTTTTGTGGAGAGAGTTAAGAAATCACAAGTTATAAAACACCCCTTTTTCCCATTTTCAAAACTTTTTCTCTTTTTATGATTTTTCTTAATTAACTACCTAACTACAACTTATTTTTATGTGACATAATGTATTGTTTTCATTATCTTTTTGGTAACTTTTGGGATCATGGAACAAAAAGCACAATTAAGTGTCTAAAAATATAACTTCATCATTCCCGACTTTTCACTTCTCCCAAACTAAGCTTAAAAATAAGATCACCGTTAAGTACAAACTAAGATGCTAAGACTACTTATAATTACAACTTGTGAATTTTTCCTCCCGACATATATCATATATTTAAGTGTGTGTGCTCAAATTAATTTAAACCATTAAATCCACATATTTAGATAGTTGAAATCCGACTAAGCTTTACACATGGGCCTTTTGGGCTAATATGTTAATAACAAAGTAAGATCACAACTCAAAGCAAACAAAAACCTTCTTAGCTAAGACCTCGTTGGTTCACTTGTCCCATGAAATGACTTTCTTCTCTAGCATCCCACCTTCATCGGGTAAGTGCTAAGGTTTTTGAGACCCCATCCGGAGAATAATTATCGAGACGCATGAACTTCCGATGAAAAAGCCTTGTAGACTTTTGCAAATTTTGGTTCAAAAGAATACTTTGTTTTTAGAAAATGAAACTTTTACTATTAATTTTCTTACTTGCAACATTATTATTTATTAACATATTTGGCTAGGAATCGGTATCACTTTTCTTTCGACGTCACATCGGCCGCGCCTCCGACAAGAGTCCGTGTACTTATTATGATACTGATCCTAAATATACATCCTCCACCCTTTCTTTCGATGTCACATCGGGAGCGAACCGACAAATGCCCATGTACTTTATTGCGATGGAGTTTGTATATTATTATTAACACTAAGGATTTATAACTTGCATCCTTTCAACTATACATTTTTTTTCTTTTTCATCATCATTTTTTTTGCAACATTTTTCATACATTATTTTTGCGAATAGAAAAAATTTCGTTTTAGAAAACCAAAGTATAAACTTGAACCAAAATTCTTATTTACAAATGATGTCGACTTCATCGATAAATCTTTTTCTCTAAATGTGTTGATTAGACTTTTAAGAGTGATAAAACTCTAACTTGTAAAAATTAAAGAGAACACGTATGATTAATCATTTTAAGAACTTCGGGGAAGAAAAACCACAAGTTATTTTTATAAGCCTTTAAGTTTTCCAAATAAACTTTGTTTAGCATCCTAACTCGTAATCAACACTATCATTTCTTATTCTTTGCAATTTAAAATCTCTAATAAAGAAATTCGCAAATACTTAGCCTATATAAAATCCAACTCGGCATATTTAAAATCTTCTTGAGATTAGCACAAGTCTTCATTTACTAATGATTTCAAGTCTAGCATGTTTAAAGTCTACATGAGACTAGCACAAACTATCATCATTAATTGTTAAGGGAAAAAGCTAGAACTCAACACGTTCGATTGGGTCAAAAATTACTTCTTATTCTCACCAACGGAAAACCTACATTCATCTAAACACTTATTTATTTATTTTTTTCATCATTTTTTTTATTTTCTACAAATAAAACTTAAAATTTTAAAAAATTTGAAATTTTTGCTATTTTTGCGGGAAAACGGGGTACGTGAGAACAAAACAATAAGTAGGTAACATCAAATCGATAGATTCCCTCCCCAAACTAAAACGAAACATTGTCCTCAATGTTTAAGGCGGGTCTCTACGCAAATCTAAGCCGTTTATTAATTATGCAAAGATAAACGTGTTAGATATAGATGAAGGATATCGGATTTCCCCAAACTAATTGCAAACAAAGGATAGGAAGCTCGAGTGAACCGGGACACAACACTGAACACGAGAGGCTTCAAAAATTGTTGGTTCAATCCTACAAATAATCACAATCACAAACAACGAAAACCGGAAGAGTACAAGCCTCCTGACATCACAATACATTATTGTTAGAAAATAGAAAGAAGAAAGAAAAGGATAAGCATGGGGTGACTCCTACGAAGCGGCTTGTTTTTGTTCGCCGAGTCGCAAGCTCGACTCGATCCCTGAATTTATTTGTCCTTAGGGAAAGTTTGGAGATCCGGGATAACCAATGGTGGTGTATCCCCTCCAAAATAATGTTTGAGATTGTGGCAATTTACTTTGAAATTTAAGCCACCGGGGTGAGATAATTTGGCAGTGCCATACGGAAAAACTTCGGTTATAGTGAAAGGGCCGGACCAACGGGACTTAAGCTTGCCAGAGAAAATCTTCAATCTTGAGTTAAAGAGGAGGACTTGATCACCAACGTTAAAAATGCGGTTTTTGATCTTAGCGTCATGAATTCTCTTAGTTTTCTCCTTGTAGATTAAAGAATTTTTGTAAGCTTGATCACGGAGCTCATGAAGTTCATTAAGTTGTAGCTTTCGGTAATCGCTCGCGGTTTTGAGATCCAAATTAGCATGTTTAAGAGCCCAATATGCTTTATGTTCTAATTCAATCGGTAAATGACATGATTTTCCATAAACTAGCTTGTAGGGCGTGCATCCGATCGGAGTCTTATAAGCGGTTCGAAATGCCCACAACGCATCATCTAATTTGTCAGACCATGAGGCACGGTTTTTGCCAACCGTCCTTTCTAGGATTCTTTTAAGTCCTCGATTCGTCACCTCGACTTGACCACTAGTTTGAGGGTGGTAAGCGGTAGAAAGATGATGTGTGACCCCATATTTAGACATGACTTTATCAAATTTGTTGTTACAGAAATGGGTCTCACGATCGCTTATGATAGTTCTCGGTGTACCGAATCGGGAGAAAAGGGATTTCAAAATTTTGACAACTACTCTAGCATCGTTGGTGGAGAGCGCCTTGGCTTCAACCCATTTTGAAAGATAATCGACGGCTACAAGCATATATTTGTTTCCTCTTGATGACGGAAAAGGTCCCATAAAATCAATGCCCCATACATCGAAAATTTCACAAACTTGGATAGCATTTTGAGGCATCTCATCTCGATGTGAAATTTTGCCTTGTCTTTGACATGCATCACAAGATTTGATCATTGAATGAGCATCTTGATATATGGTAGGCCAAAAGAAACCGGCATCAAATACTTTCCGAGCGGTGATGTTGGCACTATGATGGCCCCCGGTGGGTCCTTCATGACAAGCTTTGAGGATTTCAAGAGCTTCTTGGCCAAATACACACCTACGGATGATTTGATCCGCACATATTCGAAAGAGATAGGGATCATCCCAAAAGTAATGCTTTACATCTTTGAAAAACTTTCTCTTTTGTTGAGTTGACATTCCTTTGATAAGAAAATTCCCCGCGTGGTAATTTGCTATATCGGCAAACCACGGAGTACTTTGGTTATCATGAGAAGTCACCGTATTCAATGTCTCAAGAGGAAAGGTTTCGTTAATCTCCTTAGGATCAAAAACATTCTCATACGGGTTTTCAAGACGTGAAAGGTGATCGGCTACATAGTTTTCAGCTCCTTTGGTATCAATCACTTTAAAATCGAATTCTTGGAGAAGTAAAACCCATCTAAGCAATCTTGCTTTGGCATCTTTCTTGTTGAAGAGGTATTTTAAAGTAGAATGGTCCGTATACACAACACTTTTATTCATGATAAGATATGATCGAAATTTCTCAAAAGCGTATACTACTGCAAGCATCTCTTTTTCCGTTGTTGTGTAGTTTGTTTCTGCTTCGGTCATCGTTTTGCTCACGTAATGAATTGGTCTAAAATGCTTCTCAATCCTTTGCCCTAGAACCGCACCTATTGCATAATCACTTGCATCGCACATGAGTTCAAAAGGTTGGTCCCAATTTGGAGCAATGAGAATTGGAGCTTCGGTTAATTTCTTTTTTAGAGTCTGAAAGGCTTGAATGCATTCTTCTGAAAAGATAAACGGGGTGTTTTTCTCAAGAAGGTGGGTCATGGGTCGAGAAATCTTTGAAAAATCTTTGATGAATCTACGGTAAAAACCAGCATGCCCGAGAAAACTTCGAATACCCTTGACGGTAGTTGGGTGAGGTAGCTTAGAAATCACATCGATCTTGGCTTTGTCGACTTCAATTCCTTTCTTCGAGATCTTATGTCCTAATACGATACCTTCTTTAACCATGAAATGGCTTTTTTCCCAATTTAGAGCTAAATTAGTGTCTTCACACCGTTTAAGCATTTTATCTAGATTGGTGAGGCACGTAGAAAAAGAATTTCCAAAAACCGAGAAATCATCCATGAAGACTTCCATTGTCTTTTCAATCATGTCATGGAATTTTACATCTTTGAAAAACTTTTTCTTTTGTTGAGTTGACATTCCTTTGATGAGAAAATTCCCCGCGTGGTAATTTGCTATATCGGCAAACCACGGAGTACTTTGGTTATCATGAGAAGTCACCGTATTCAATGTCTCAAGAGGAAAGGTTTCGTTAATCTCCTTAGGATCAAAAACATTCTCATACGGGTTTTCTAGACGTGAAAGGTGATCGGCTGCATAGTTTTCAGCTCCTTTGGTATCAATCACTTTAAAATCGAATTCTTGGAGAAGTAAAACCCATCTAAGCAATCTTGCTTTGGCATCTTTCTTGTTGAAGAGGTATTTTAAGGCAGAATGGTCCGTATACACAACACTTTTATTCATGATAAGATATGATCGAAATTTCTCAAAAGCGTATACTACTGCAAGCATCTCTTTTTCCGTTGTTGTGTAATTTGTTTCTGCTTCGGTCATCGTTTTGCTCGCGTAATGAATTGGTCTAAAATGCTTCTCAATCCTTTGCCCTAGAACCGCACCTATTGCATAATCACTTGCATCGCACATGAGTTCAAAAGGTTGGTCCCAATTGGGGGCAATCAGAATTGGAGCTTCGGTTAATTTCTTTTTTAGAGTCTGAAAAGCTTGAATGCATTCTTCTGAAAAGATAAACGGGGTGTTTTTCTCAAGAAGGTGGGTCATGGGTCGAGAAATTTTTGAAAAATCTTTGATGAATCTACGGTAAAAACCAGCATGCCCGAGAAAACTTTGAATACCCTTGACGGTAGTTGGGTGAGGTAGCTTAGAAATCACATCGATCTTGGCTTTGTCGACTTCAATTCCTTTCTTCGAGATCTTATGTCCTAATACGATACCTTCTTTAACCATGAAATGGCTTTTTTCCCAATTTAGAGCTAAATTAGTTTATTCATACCGTTTTAAGCATTTTATCTAGATTGGTGAGGCAAGTAGAAAAAGAATTTTCAAAAACCGAGAAATCATCCATGAAGACTTCCATTGTCTTTTCAATCATGTCATGGAAAATTGCTATTATACACCTCTGAAACGTGCATGGGGCGTTGCATAATCCAAAAGGCATGCGGCGGTAAGCAAACGTTCCGTATGGGCAGGTGAATGTGGTCTTTTCTTGGTCTTTTGGATCAATTGGAATTTGGAAATAACCCGAGAAACCGTCGAGGAAACAATAGAATTCATTTCCTGCGAGTCTCTCAAGCATTTGATCCATGAATGGCAAAGGGAAATGGTCTTTTCTTGTAGCTTCGTTCAATTTGCGATAATCTATGCAAACTCTCCATCTCGTTACAAGTCTTGTTGGCACTAATTCGTTTTCATTGTTGGTTACTACGGTCATTCCTCCTTTCTTTGGTACGCAATGCACTGGCTTAATGAATGAGCTTTAAATGTGAAGATTCGGCGGATTTACAAACTTGAAGCTCTTTCCTGATTTCTGGTAAGTAATTTCCTTGATTCAGTGACGGCGAAGGATCACTATTTAGAAGAGATTCGAGAAGGAGAATGTCTCCCTCTGGGTCATAATAATCTTCATCAACTTCCGGTGAAGTTGGATCATCGGTTATAGCAAGAAAAGTATTAGCTTCTTCCAAAAGTAGAAAATCACTATCCCCGAAAGGAGTGAG
>BQNB010031226.1:0-54170 GCA_026074375.1 Tanacetum coccineum
ACTAACTTGAGGATTAGCAGTGTTAACATCATTAGTACTACTAGTGCTTGGAGCAATCATAAAGGCCAAGTTTTGAGCACCACTACTTGCACCAACAGATTTCTTTACTTTTTGTTCAATAATTTTGAAGTTGTTGTACAAATCATCAATGCTCATTATATCAACTTCAGGCTTATTCATCCAAACAACAACATGAGTGTTCCACTCAGGGGGCAAGCTGCTCAAAAATTTTGAATTTAAGTCTTCTTGAGCGATGACCACACCCAAGATTGCAAGCCTAGTGACAATCTTCTGAAGCCTGTTAAAGATAGAGTCAAGAGACTCTGCGCTTGTTGCACTGAAATTCTCATATTGTTGCTTCAAAAGTGTTTTTTATGTTTTCTTTGTAGCCTCATTACCTCCAAATCGTGTTTCAATGGCAGCAAACATTGATTTAGCATCAGTGTACTGACTGAATGTGAGTTGATGTTCATTGGGAAGAGCCATGAGTAGCAAGCTTCTGGCCTTTACGTCATTCTTCTTATTGGTCTTTTCTTTAGCAGTTACAGGCACAAACATCTTAGTAACTGAAGTACCATTCTCTTGTGCTGTCTGTGGTACAGATACCCATGAATTACCATTCTCTATGACATCCCATAGAGCATAGTCTTGTATCTGAAAGTACTGTTTAATTCTTATTACCCACATCTCATACTCACCTAGTTTGAGTATGGGAAGCTTTGCAGTAGTAACACTCTGTGCAGATTCAAATTCCATGTCTTATAAATCAAAGTTTCAAAGCAAAAGCACTGATACCACTTGTTGATCCCAATCCTTGATCAATTCCTTAGATTGTCTAAGGTTAAATTACCTTGGATAAATCTAAAATAACTTGTTGTAGAAACTTTGTATGTATACCAAAGTGTATGCGGAATCTACACCTTAATACCTACAAGTATTATGAATAAAACTGTAATCTTGAATAACAAAGATATAACCAAATGCTCCAATATTATTAGATCAATAATACGCGTACTCTTAACTAGTACTAGGGTTTAAAACCTTAAAGCATGCAAATATATGAATTTAATCTCTAGAAAGTGTGTCTAACACCTTAACCTAGGATCTCCTTTTATACACCAAGGAGTCCTTTATAAAGATAACTACAAATCTTTTAAGATCTTCTATCATTCTAAACATATACGTATCTTTCTATTCTTATAAGATATACACTTAGATTACATCCATATATATCTTCTCATACGTCTTTATCTTCATGCAATCTTCTTCTAGCAGTCTTAAATCTTTAGCAGTATTAATCTTCTCTGGCAGTACAAAATAACTCTAGCAGTACTAATATTGTACTAGCAGTACTTATCTCAGTTAATACTGTTAGTTATAATAAGAGCAGTATTAACCTCTTGGACTAGCAATACTATCTTGTGAAGATTTATTCCTAACAGATGTCTTCATCAAGGTCACCATGTAAGAAGGCTGTCTTGACATCTAATTGCTCTAGATGCAAGTCCTCTGAGGCTACAATACTCAAGACTAACCTGATTGTAGTCATCTTTACAACTGGAGAAAAGATGCCATTGTAGTCTACTCCTTATTTTTGTTGGAAACCCTTAACTACCAATCGAGCCTTGTATCTTTTCCTGCCATCCTGATCTTCTTTAACCTTGAACACTCCCTTGCTCTGTAATGCCTACTTTCCTGATAGTAATTTGACTAAGGACCAAGTCTGGTTCTTTTCAAGTGAACTTATCTCTTCATTATTATCCTTCTTCTATTGTACATATTCTTTTATACTCAAGGCTTCTGAATAAGACTTTGGTTCACCATTCTCTGTTAGAAGTAAATATTTTACTGATGGAGAGTACCTTTCTAGAGCATTTGACTCTCTATTGGACCTTCATACATATGGAGTCTCAGATCCCCCCTCCTTAGAGGATGCTCCATCTTTAGAGTCTTCTTCATCTGATCTTCCACTATCCTTGAAGCTCCCACTATTTTCGAACCCCTCACTCGTATCTGAGCTCATACTTGGGCTCTGAGTGCTTTCTAAACTCAACCTATGTTCTGCAGCTATGCTTTTATTTGCAAGGTTCTTTGGAGAGTCTTCCAACACCACTTGATCCTTCTGATTTGGCTTCGTTAAGTTTCTAGAATCTGTTGCAGCTTTGGCTTCATATAGAGAGTCCTCATTAAATGTGACATCTCTACTTCGGACTACCTTGTGACCCTTTGCATCCCAAAAATGATACCCCATCTCATCTGAGCCATAGCCTATAAATGTGCACTTCACAGACTTTGCATCTAGGTTATCTCTTGCAACATCTTTCACCTTAACGTAGGAGTCACACCCAAATACCCTCAAGTATGCGAGACTAATTTCTTTCCCTTGTCATTCCTCTTTTGGAATGCGGAACCCTAAAGGCACGGAGGGTCCGTAATTAATTAAGTAAGTTGTCGTATTAACTGAATCTTCCCAGAACATCTTTAGGAGCCCTACATGAAGCCTCATACTCTTCGCTCTCTCATTTAATGTCTAGTTCATTCTTTCAGCAACACCGTTCTGTTGAGGTGTTTCTGAGACTGTCTTGAGCATCGTAATCCTATTCTCAGCACAATACTTAATGAACTCTCTGCTACTATACTCTTCACCATTATCGGATTTCAAAAACTTCACCCGAAGATTTATTGCATTCTTCACGACAGCCTTCCATTTCTTAAAAGTGTTAAATACCTCAGATTTATATTTAAGAAAATAAACCCATACCTTCCTGCTGTCATCGATAAAGGTGACATAGTAGCAGGATCCGCCTATTGATGCAACAGATGTAGGGCCATAGACATCTGTATGAACTAGCTCGAGCCTCTGTAGCTTTTTTGTATTCCCAGACTTTACGAAGCTTACCTTCTTCTGTTTCCCCAATACACATGGCCCACAGAAGCCTACAACAGCCTTTTGTAAATCCGAGATCCTACCATTTAAAGCTAGAATCTTCATACCATTCTCACTCATGTGCCCAAGCCTTTGGTGCCATAGAGTAGCGTTGCCCCTACCATCAATAGCTGAGTTAATCCTATCTGAGGGTATTTCAACCATATACAAGCTTCTACGTTTGTTCCCACGAGCTACCACCAAACTGCCTTTAGTAACCTTCCACTGCTGGTCTCCGAATCCTACATGGTAACCTTTCTCATCAAGCTGCCCAACAGAGATTAACCTTCTCTTTAGGCTTGGAATGTACCTAACATCCTTCAGAGTCCAACTTGTACCAAAAGAAGTTTTAAGGAGAACATCCCCAACGCCTACAATATCTAGAGTCTTGTCATCTGCTAAATGAACCTTACTAGAGCGTAGCCTAAACTTTTCTAACTCTTCTTTGCAAAAGGTAAAATGGAACGATGCACCAGAGTCCATTATACGAACCTCAACCGTATTCTTAACGCAACATACCAATGCGTCGTCATAGTCTCTAACTGCCATGTGAACCTCATTATCCTTCGAGGGTACAGGCTTAGGACATTAATTTTGAAAGTGGCCCTTCTGGTTGTAATTCCAACACGTGATATCCTGCCTGTTCTTGGATTGACCTCTCTTCTTTGATTTTGATCTACCTTTGTTCTGCTTCTGCCCTCTGTCTTGCTTTCTGCCCCTGCCTTTGTCTTCTGCACTTAACAAAGAGTGCGAATACTCTCTGGATGTCTTCTTACGGATATCTTCCCCAAGAATTAAATCACGAATATTATCAACTGTGAGCTTAGTAGTTCCGGTTGACCCACTAACTACTGTAACAGTACCTGACAAGAGAGTAACAACAGAGCCTGTACTTCATCATCTAATTTAATAGCAACCGACATCAACCTTGATAGGATTGAATTAAACTCGTTTACATGATTTGCAACTGAGTCTCCTTCCTTCATCTTCGTGTTAACCAACTGTCGAATAAGAAACACCTTATTTGATGCACTAGGTTTCTTGTACATATTAGACAGAGCCTTAATTAAGCTGTATGTAGTCTTCTCTTTGACAATGTTGTAGGCTACGTTCTTCGCCAAGGATAACCTAACTACACCCAGAGCCTGCCTATCTAACAAGGTCCAGTCTTCAGCCTTCATACCTGCAGGTTTGGCTTATGCCAAAGGCTCATGAAGCTTCTTCTGATACAAATAGTACTCGATCTACATCTTCTAAAACCCAAAATCGTGACCATCAAACTTGTCGATCTTTATCTTTCCGTCTTCTACCATTGTTTATCGTAACCATGGCTCTGATACCACTTTGTTAGGGTATATCACACCTGCACACACCGCTTGAACAAACAAAGAACACAAACAAGGCTTACGGAAAGTTATTGCGGAATATTAAATCAACACAAGATATAACGTGGTATCTACGACTAGGGAAGTCGTAGCAGTCTACGGGGTTAAACCAGAGAGATTATATTATTGAGTGAACACACACACAAAAGATACAATTTACAATTACAATAAGGGGTATTTATAGGTGTGAAACCATAATCCTAACTTGCTCCCCAAGTTGTACCAAAAAGCCCAGGCAAACTACAAATGGGTCAAGCCTCTGATCGCTTGTCGGAGCCTCAGCTCGAAGCGTATTTTCGAAGCCTATGTCTCTGAGCCTATGTCAATCTTTTTCTACTCTACTTAAGAGTAGGATCCCAAGGAGCTTTTGTGTAAGTAGAGTCCTACCTCCGCTACGCTTCGTTAAATCAACATCGGAGCCTTCTGCTCGAAGCTTGGAGCCATCTGCTCGGAGCCTAGAGCCTTCTGCTCGGAGCCTAGATCAGTCTTCACAACTCAACACTGGGTTCATAAAGAGGGTACACAAAAAAGCGGTTAACTTGATTAAAGTATAAGCAATGGTAGACATTGTGATGCATTGTTCAATTCTTCTAGCAATCAGTTAACCAAATACGAAGAATCACATTGTAAACACACTATAAATAACCATATGACCTAACAAAAGAAACAACAATCACTAACCAGAAAGTGACTAAAATATCAGAGAGCAGATATCAATTATTTTACCCAAGTAACAAGCTCATTGCAATAACAAATAACGAACTTGAGCTGATTTGAACCATCACCTTAGTTGCAACCTTCCTCGGCTCTAATTTACTATAAGATTGAAACAACAATTTTTTCCCTTCTTAGAACACCCTCGTTGAGGTCTTGGGGTATCGCACGGTATTTTTGCGTTTGACGCATAATAATTTCTTTAGAATCAACATCTGTTACAAATGCTTCAATCTTGAGGCACCCATTAAGTATCCCCAACACGGATTTATGCAACCGTTGAATTTCGTTTCTAATTAATTCACATAGATAGGTTTTAAAGATTAATGCCTTATACTTACCTACTCTACTCTGAAATCATCACAACCTTTAAAAACGCCATCTCCATAATAAGACATTATTAAGCCACATACTCGTAGACGTACATCGGAATTAATGGGGAGCTTCACTGTTGTATTTTACCGCATCTTTAAGTAAAAGATAATCCATAAGTATACTACGGTCATTACCTAAAATGTAAGTGTGGCACTTTTGGTGCTTGATTTCCCGTCCCAAAACCTCTTAAACTTTTTAGACAGGAAATCAAACACCAAGTGTACCACATATACCTTTCAAGGTAAAGATGGCCGTATACTTATAGATTACGTTTTACTTAAAGTGCGGTAGATACAAAAATGAAGCCTATTTAGTTGATGTACGTGCAGGAGTATGTGATTGCCTAATGACTTAGCATGTATATAACCTTCTTAAAGATTGTGATAAATTTCAAATACGTCAATATACGACAATAATCTTTAAAACCTTATTTGTTTATATATCTACACGTATAACAATAAAACTCATGCTTTATTCAAATAACACCTATTTTAACAATGTCACCGAGTAATCTCCGCCTTTATCTTTACTCGGAGTCTGAAATGGAAAAAAGTTCACCTTAACAAACTTAAAATAAAATTAGGTAAATCAATTAAATTATCATTTAAACACATTTTATAAAAAAATATATTTCTCATAAAAATAACACAAAATGTAACAGAATTAGGAGGTGTTTGTTTTGGCTTATATGTGGGCTTATGAGCTTATTTGATTTCGGCTTATATAACATAAACCTCAATTTTCTAGCTTATATTAAGACCTATGGGCTTATATAAGTTTATCATATTTTAATAAACGTATATAAGCCCACAAGTCTCAAAATAAGCTAAAAATTTGAAGCTTATGTTATATAAGCCGAAATCAAAAAATCTCATAAGCCCACATATATAAGCCAAAACAAACACCCCCTTAGTCAAATAGGTTACAAACCTAGAAAAAAGGATGATGTGAAACTGTAGCAACGATCGGTTTTTCAGTCAACATTTTTCTCAATTAGGGTTAGGGTCTGAATGAGAAACTGTAGACAACGATGCGGTTTCTATCAGTCAACATTTTCTCAATTAGTGCGTTAGTGGTTTGTGAATGCGTGATAAAATGAAAATTGTGAATGTGAATAAAATGAAAATGAATGAGGGATTATATATGAGGGCTTATCTTGATAGTGAATCCTAATTGGCTGAAAGTATTGCAGACGGATTGAAGTTAGCTTGGATCTTAACCGTTGGTTTAGAAAATAAGGGATATCTATGGTTGTGGATGGTGTTTGTTTCTATGGTTAATAGACTTGGCAATAAATTCATTATGAATTTTTTAATATTTAAGTATACAGTATTGTTGCAGTTCATTGTCTAAAGATGGATTATTACTAATTTAACAAAGAAACTATATAGTTTTGTCTCATCAAATTCAACAATGAACTCTAAAATCTAAAGTGTGATTTGCACAATGGTTCCCAACAACTTGCTTATTTAAGTTTGAAATAACCATAATGAAACATAGTGCTTATTCAAGATGAAAGTTATTCAAAGCACTCAAATTGCTCTGTCAAGTGGTAATGTGTTTATAAGTAAACTCGTAGCTTGTGGGTTTCTTCTAAGGTTTTCTTTGTTTTTTCATGTGTTATTCTTTATGTTTAATCTATTTTAGGAGTGTATGTTGTATTTCAATGGTCTAATGTAGTAATGTTAGTTGTTACGAGTGTTTTTATATCCTTCTTTTTGACATAAAATAATTTAGAATAAAGACTTAATATGTAGTACTACCAACAAGTTACTACTTTATCATGACAATTTTATAACTTTTGAGATAGATAAATTAAATCTACAGACATCTCTTGGGTGGTGGTTGAGATAATTCATTAGGGGTAGTTGGGTGGTTTGAATGGTGTAAATGTGCTTATATACATAACGTCGCCTCCCTTGGTACTAGCTTCCTTGTATAAGACCCTTAGACGTATTGTCAATGCCAAAGAGTTTCTTAATCGTTGTTTATTATACTATACGAGTCATAGAGTTGTTGTAGATCCAACTCGAAGCTCGCATGTTCATTTAATACGAACATTATATGGAACACTTAATTTACGTGTAAAGGTGAACTAGTATTCAGTGTATATCTTCTCTTTACTAAGCGATGCAAGAAAAAAAGAAAGTAAATGAAGAATAATATATATAATTGATCAGATGTCATTTTATACAGTATTTCAGGGTCATTTAACCCCCTAAATTATGCAAATATGCCCAGATTATATGCTTAATCGTTTGTTTTTAGGTTTTTAGCACTTGGATGACATTTGGAGAAAATACACATGACTTGGGCTCATCTGGAGAAGAAACAAACAAGACTACAACTCTACACCAAGTATCTTGAAGAACCACGCATACAGAGCGTGGAGACGGCGTCACAAGTATAAAGCGACGCTGTTATGATTTATAAAGTGACGGCGTCAGAACGTAGCCGCCTTAAAGAGGATCTAGAATCATCAACGTAGAGACGGCGTCATGGCTTCAAAGCGACGCTGTCTCGTCGCTTTTCTTATAAATACAAAACAGATTTTAGAGTTTTAAGTGTGTAACTTTGTAGAACTTTTGGGAGACGAACCCTAGTTATTCTAGCAGCTTTTAGGCCGTTCTTAGGGCCTCAAAACCCTATTATAACTGACCTTAATCCATGTTTTAATCAAGTAAGATTGTTTATCTTTAATCATTCAATATGTCTATGTATTGTTTGATTAATTTATGATCTTGATTTCTTTATAACATGTTAGGCTAAACCCTCCTTTGTATTTACTTATGATTGTATGAAACTTAGATTGTAGATCCTTTAAATATTGCTTCTTGTGATGGATGTGCGCTTTAGGCTTTAGAAAACTAGCCATAAGATATTAAATTGGCATAGACGTCTAGGGAAACGCGAGTGTGTAGAAAGGATACCATCTAGTAACAGTCTTCATACTACCTTACTTGTGCGTTGCCCTAACGGAATATTAAATAGATGGCGGGTTCGTGTAATTCGTTTATGACTTAGGAAATACTTACACAGATAATCTCAAGTGTGACTTTGTGGGGCTGCCCTTAATGAAATATTAAATAGACGGCGGGTTCGTGTAATTCGTTCATGACTTAGGAAATACTTACACAGATCATCACAAGTGTGACAAAAGGGTTATAAGTGACATCATTCCTATTGAAGAAGAATCAATAAAAAAATGGGGGCAAAAAAAAAAATAAAAGGGTTTGATTTAACATGAAGGTAAATGAAATGATTTAGAAATGGTGAGTGGAAAATGGCTTGCTGATTAGAGAACCATTATTTCCCTAACTTTAAATAGTATCTATGTTCATGCCCATAAGCCAAACAGTCCTGATACAACATCTTGGGTCACCAAAAAAGGCATTCATGGTAAATTCACAACAACCAAAGCTTAGAATGATACTATGGAAGATAAGGAAGAGGTCCAATGGTGGAAAATAGTGTGGTTCAATCACTGCATTCCAAGACATGCCTTTATTTTTGTGGTTTTACTATAACCAGGATGGCTGCCAACACAAGATACACATAATCAAGTGGTACCCTTGGGTAAAGTAGCTCTTTGTCCTTTGTGGAAAACATGGTCCTGACTTGCACATAAATCTATTTTTTGCATGCCAATACTCTAAGAATATTTAGGAAGGAATTTTGAAAATGCTGCCTAATTATCAGAATACAAGTCATGATTGGGAAGTTATCATTGATCAAGCTTCTAAATGGCTAAAAAATAATTATGTCATGAGTGTTATCAGAAGGATTAGTTTGGCTGCTTGTGTCTATATCATTTGGTCTGAAAGAAATAGAAGGCTATTTACCAATGAAGCTAAAGACTGGGAGATAGTTCTTAATGATGTGATCAACACTATAAGACTTAAATTGTCTAGTGTAAAAGTGAAAA
The DNA here is from genome assembly GCA_026074375.1 of Tanacetum coccineum. NCBI lineage: Eukaryota > Viridiplantae > Streptophyta > Magnoliopsida > Asterales > Asteraceae > Tanacetum > Tanacetum coccineum. The sequence continues at coordinate 9,326 of BQNB010031226.1, forward strand.
GTTCAGCTAAAATCCAGGGAATTGAAAAGATTTGGAACATCAAGATAAATAAACAGAATAATGAGGAGATTATCATTAAAGAAAAACAAGGTTGTTAAGCTTTTAAATAGATGGTTTGATGTTTGTATTGGTTTACTTTGTATATGAGGCGCCTAATATCTTTTGTTTTGGAACCTTTCTAACACTTTTCTTTGCTGATAGTACAGTGTGATTTTGGATGAATCACTTCTAACTATGAATGTATGAGAGAGTGGCAGTCAAAAGGCTAACCTCAAAACCATAAAGAAGAAGTCGTCTAAGGTGGTAATGGGCAGCCTGATGAATCCTATCTGGTTTATCCCTAATATGAGGATGAAGCTGTGTTCGGGTATTGTACTAGATGGTCCCTATAAATGTAGTCAAGGTGGAGGATGTTATCCTAAGCAACTCCTTGCTACTTGGACCGATGCCATTTTAATGTGAAAAGTAGTCCATAGCATTGGATACCCCGTAGACCTCTGTTAGATCGTGATCGAGCCTTCCCAACCTATTCCCCTAGAGAACGATAACAACCCCTCAGTCTTGCCTATACTACACTGCAACGATTAGGTACACTGCCTATGGAGTTGTAAAACTTCTTGTGAAGTCTTTACAAGACCCGAACACCAAGTTTTTGGCACCGCTGCCAGGGAAATAGTTAAATTCTGACCATTTTTTTAACTTAGGTCTACTCGCTTGAATCCTTTCAAGTGAGATTTTATTTTCGTTATATTAGCTTTTTCGTAATCTATCTTTTCTTTGTGTTATTTGTTTCGTAAATCATTCTTGTCAACCGCCATGGGAGACGCAAATCCTATTTGTACTCTTGGAGATTAATCCAGACTAGCCACACGGGCTATAGGAACACCATTGAGCTCCCCGAAGGGAACAATGTGGTGCCTCTTCTATCCGACACCATCCGGTTGGTGCAAAACGGATGCTCATTCCACGAACTTCGGTTCGAGGATCCAAACCAACATCTCAAGGATTTCTTAAAACTTGTGGACTTACTTGACCTTGATGTTGCAAATAGGGAAAGAACACGCTTGTGTTTATTTCAAGTTTCCCTTCGCGATCAAGCTAGCAATTGGCTTGAACGTCTTTCAGTAGGATCCATCTCCACATGGGAGGATCTTACTACTCGTTTCCTTGCTCAATTCTTTCCACCGGGAAAGACTGCAAAACTCCGCAACAACATCCTGATGTTCCAACAACATCAAGGAGAGTCTCTCTCTAAAGCATGGACTCGTTTCAAGGACTTACTCCAAAAAGTACCTCATCATGGCATCGATATTTGGCTCCAAGTCTAATATTTTATGACCATGTTAATCTTGCCACAAGACGAAACATTGACCAATCGGCCGGTGGTAAGCTTCGTGACAGAAACAACGAAGAATTCTGGGCATTATTAGAGGACCTCGCCCCTCTATAACAACAAAAGTTGGAATGACCCAAGGGATTTCGCTAAGCCGGTCAAGGTAATCTCTTTGCCTCAAGATGTCCCGAGTACATCCGACCGCCGCCTCATCGAGCTTGAAGATCAAGTCCAACGCTTGATGGAAGCTCATCTTGCTCCTAAGCAACCCATTCAAGTGAACAGAATCACTTCTTCATGTAAGATCTGCAGTGGTCCCCACGACACTCAGTACTGCATGGAAAATTCCGAGCAAGCTTTTGTCGATTATGCATCCTCACGTACCGACGAAGTGGGAGGTAAGTGGTACACTTTCAAACCCGAGCAAAACAATCTTGGTGACACATACAATCCGTCATGGAAAAGTCACCCAAACCTTAGGTGGAGACAACCCTAAAATTCTCAAAATAATTTCTCAAACCCACCTAACCGGTTTCAGCCAAACAGTTCGTTCCCGAACCGCTCCTTCAACAACAATCCTGAAAGTTTTAACAATCAAACAAATCTCGAAGGATTGGTGTCCTACTTCATGGCATCTCAAGACGTTAGATTGTCCAAGTTTGAAGCCTATTTCAAACAACAACAAAGCAAGATGACCAATAAAATCGACACGGTATTGAAGGCCGTCACTGATCGAATGGCAGGAGCGCTTCCTAGTGACACGGTTAAGAACCCAAAACTGAATGTTAACTCTACTTCTCCAGTTTCGTCTGCTCGTTCTTACCTAATAGTAGATCCCTAATGCTTATCTCATCCCTATAATTTGATCAATGCAGTCAACAAGTATTCCAATGAGATAAATTATTCCCAAAAAGACCAGCCATAACTGGTTATGGTAATTAGAACACAATGACCTAAAGAACCCGAGCAAACCTTAGAAGATGAATTCAAGGATTTGCATCTCAACCTGCCGATTCTCGAAGTCCTAGCTCATGCTCTAATGTACAATGCAATTCTAGAAAAACACATGGAGAGCTTAGAGCTAAGCAAAAATGGGTCCGCATTTATCCAAGGTGAGATGCCTAAAAAGATAAATGACCTTAGATTATTCACTCTACCTTGTAGGCTAAGGAACTCCGAACCTTTTGATACTTTAGCTGATCTAGAGGCTTTCATAAACCTAATCCCGTTATACCTCTTCAAAAAGCTTAACATCAGACTATTAGAGAAAACCAACCATGTCTTCGGGTTAGCTGATGGAACCAAGTCCTATCCTATTGGAATTGTTAAAGATGTAGAAGTCTACATAGGAAGACTAAAACTATTAAGTGACTTCTACGTAATTGATATGAAAAAGGATCTCGAAACTCCCTTACTTGTAGGAAGAGGGTTCCTAGAAACCGCCAATCCAATTATAGATTGTATGTAAGCCAAAATTGCGGTAGGAGAAGGAATCACTAGGTCAGTGTTCGGAATAAAAGGGATTGAACTAGGTCAAGAGGAAGCACCCTATTGGACCACACTAAGAAAAAGGGAGTCATACCAACCACGACCTAGCTCAGATGGTGTGGGTACACGAACCCCTTACTATACTAGGAAGGACTTTTTATATTGTCATTTGCCTGAAGAATGGGAAATAGCTAGAGATGCCGAGATAAATCCCTTTAAGGACGTCCTAGTATTTAGAAGAATGGTGGAATTCTTAGGGGCTATACCCATAAACCTTAAGATAAATATGTGGGAGTCTGAGGATTTAATAAAGAGCTCGATCATCTGGGACAAACCACCTAAAAATGGAGACAGGGCATGGCATGCCAAGATTAGGCTAATCGACCGGGATGGGGAAGAATTCACCAAAACCCTCCAGTCAGTCCCCACCTCTAGCAAACTCTTCAAAAGGGAGGATCCAAGGGAGATCATTGACTTGGATCACTTTTATGACACGTAAGGACGTGTGACTTCGAGTCTAGCTATAAGACTCGTAAATAAAGAAAAGCGCTTCTTGGGAGGCAACCCAATGCTTATTTTCCCGTATTTAGGAGCGTCTTGTGTTTTAATTCTTCTCGTTTGTTCTTTTATGTTTGAATCAATTTTGTAATCATGCTTTGCTTTGTTTTTAACTTCGTCTTATTGACAATCAAAGGTATTTTGCATTAAATAAGTGTAGGGGAAAATATCCAGTTTTTAAGAACCAATTCAAACATATTAAATAAATTGTTTAGATTAATTCGCGTCAGTTTCGAGTCATATGATTGTAATGATTAATCCCAGGTTTTATGCAGTGTTTTACACAGGATATAACTAACAAAATTACATGCATGAAATTTTTCAAGAAAAACAAAGAAAAAATCTTTACAGTGGCTGGAGATGGCGTCAGGATTAATCCTGACGACGTCACGCCCCGAGCCTTGTGAAAATTTAAAAGTTTTCAATTATTTTCGAAAAATAAATTGTGCAATATCTAAAATTTGTAATTATCTTGTAAACCTGCAGAAACTTATGATTACATCATCACTTTCATCCTATCTTTACTGTTTTAATAGAGTCAAACCCTAAAATCTCATTGTGTATATATATATCTATCCCGCTGATTTTATGCTTGGTGTAGTTGTCTTTGTCTTTGATTACAGGTTACATTTGATGAGAAGAAGCTTGGAAGTTCTTAGGAAGTTTTATTAGACGATTCTTGGAGGACGATTTAACCAGTTATCACATGTTTCTTCTCCATTATTAAGCAAACCAGGGGAGTACTAGTTTCTTTTCCTTGTTTTCTTTTCCCTCTATTCGTTTTTACGGGCACTTCTATAGAACATTGGGGATAATGTTAAACTTAAGTGTAGGAGGAAATAAGCCTTAGAAACTATTCCTTCATTTGCCATTTGCTTGTTCCTTAAAATGATGGGTAATATATCAAAACATAGCATAAAAAGGTAATTTTGACCCAAATTTAAATTTTTTTTTCGTTTTCATGAAAAGCTAATGTATAGGTTTCAAGTATATGTGATAGTTTTCAAGTTAGTTTCCATCTTTGCATTTAAATGAAACGTTTAAGGCTTTAGCTCATTTTAAATCACATTTTAGCACGTCCTAGCACCACACAAGAGATAATATACGTATGCATATGCGTATAACACGCATGATTTGCATTTAGCATGCATAAGCTCACGTTAGTTTGTTATCTACAAACTAACGTGACCATTCGACTAGAAATCAAAGAAACCATATAATACGAAAGAGTTATAGGACATGAATTGGCCTTAGTACAACTTACTTGGTCCTAGGCGTTTGATTGTGTAATCGTGTAGTTAAAAACCCAAATCGTTATATACCCAAATGTATGCCAACCTTGAGGCTTTAAAGCTTATCAAATAAACCCAACTTGCTAGTGTACCTCCTCCTATGTCCTCGTACTCCTTGTGCTTAGAAGCGAAATGTGACAAAGTGTTTTGGGTTCGGCTATTGTATGAACCGAATGTAAATGAGAGAAATATGAATGGTTTTGATTGAGAGAGTATTTAGGAGTTGTAAGAAATGCTTTAAAGTTAAGTGTAAGTGAGTATTTATAGGCTTAAGAGCTAGTTAGTTTCCCTAGTCTTCTGTATAACCAAAAAGAGCCCTCAAGTGGTGGTTTGAGGTTTTTGTTAGCCTCAAATGGTATTTTGATCCTAAACCCTTAGTACAATCTTTAATTACAAGTATATGTACAAGATTTGTTAAGATTTGAAATCTTATGGGTTGTGAGTGGATTATTCATAGCCCCCCCGGGGTATTAAACAGGGAACTAAGGTTTCAAATGTGGGTATTAACCATTGAGTAATAGCTAGTTAAGATAAATTAGTACATGTCTTAATTAAAACATAGGTTGTACATGTACCTTAGGGACATTGGGTGATTTATAGATGTTTATGTTTAAGGGACGAATGGTTTATGGGTTATTCTTACCCATATTCGGCCAACATGAGCTAATAACACAAGCATTGCATAAATTTGGTGTTTAAGGATTAAAAGTGGGTATTGGTTTGAGTCTAGGTAAGTCTAGGTATTTCCGAGGTGTGTCTAAATGTATTTTATTGCGAAATGTAGCCATTATGTGACAATAAAAAATTAAAAAGCACAAAGTCATTAATTATCTTCCTAATTATTTACTTAACACTTATTTGATGTAATCCTTAATTTATTTGGTAACCGTTTTCGTTAAATAATTATTTTCTAGTCTACGCATTTAGGCTTAAAAGTTAAATTAAAAGTAAACGCGTATCGGACTAAAATAAATAGTGAAGAATAATAGAGTCGTAAAATGACCTAAAATTGAGAAATGTTACAGTCTCCACCCATTAAAAGAGCTTTGTCCTCAAAGCTTAAGACCTTGTAGTGGATGACGAAGCCCGGTTTGTGAAAAGATGTGGGTATTTCTTTTTGAACGAATCTTTCAACGTTCCAGCGTAATCAAGGACATTTCTAGAGTTCCAGTGAACTTTAACCAATGGTATCCGGCTTCGCTTTAATCGTTTGATCTCTCGTTCCATGATTTCAACGGGCTCTTCCACAAACTGGAGCTTATCATCAACGTGAATTCCTTCCAACGGCATGGCTAATGGTTCGTCAGCGTAACATTTCTTCAGATTAGACACATGGAAAGTATGGTGAACCCTGCTCAATTCTTGAGGAAGTTCCAGCCTGTAGGCAACCTTCCCAACCTTGGCCAACACCTTGAAAGGTCCGACATATCTCGGGTTCAACTTGCCCCGCTTACCGAATCGTACAACCCCTTTCTAAGGCGAGACCTTGAGCATAACCCTATCCCCAACTTTGAACTCCATCGGCTTTCGCTTTAAATCAGCGTAGCTCTTTTGTCGATCCTGAGCAGCTTGAATTCTCTGCTTGATAAGGATAATCTTTTCTGTTGTTTCTTGGATCATTTCCAGACCGGTCAGTTGACCTTCTCCAACTTCGACCCAACACACAGGTGATCGACATTTTCGGCCATAAAGTGCCTCATAAGGTGCGGCCTTTATGCTAGCGTGATAACTGTTGTTATACGAAAATTCGGCTAATGGCAAATGCTTAACCCAGCCCTTTCCAAAATCGATCACGCAAGCACGTAGCATGTCCTCGAGAGTTTGAATAGTCCTCTCGCTTCTCTCTGGACCGTCGGTTTACGGGTGATACGCGGTGCTCATACTCGGATATGTACCCAAAGCTTTCTGAAATGATCTCTAGAAGTTTGATGTGAACCTCCCATCACGATCACAGATGATTGAAACAGGTATTCCGTGTCTTGCTACTATCTGTTCAGGTACAACCTTGCCAACTTGTCCAATTGATCATTCTCTATTATGGCAAAGAAGTGAGGCAGATTTTGTAAGTCGATCTTATTCCCTAGTGGTGTCAAAAACTTATGACGATAGGAAGCTTTTGTGATAAAAATTCATCGTGATATTATCCCACTTTACCATTAGTGGTATTAGCTGGGTGTACTTAACTATCCCGATGGCCTATGATGTTCCAGGCCTTGACCTGCACACATCAAGCACTGCTAACATAGGCTGGCATTGTCAGCTTTCATTTTGGGCACAATGTTAGCTTCTTCATGTCTGATACATCTTTTCGGTAACCGGTTGGATATTATATTTTATAGGATTCGTGCATATCACGGATCTTAAGTTGACCATAGCAAAGGTAAACTACTATGTCGTTTAAACATTAAGGTTCCATCGCGCGTGGTTCCAACTTTTTCTTGGGTATTATTCCCTTTTGAATCATACACCCTACATCTTCTTTCTCAAGATTCTTGAGTTTCAGGCTTCGATCTGTGCTTTTAGTATTTTGTTTGGGAAGATCCAGCAATTATCATAACTTAGGCTCGAACCCGCCAATGGCTAAATGTTCCTTACGGCTCAAAATTTACGTGGACACTATGTTTACCTTCCTGGGTGTTAGCGAATGTCACAATCGTAATCTCTTAGCAATCTCTAAGCCACATCGGCGTTGCATCATGTTAAGCTCCTTTTGGTCTAAGAATGTGTTGTAGACTTTTATGGTCGGTGAACCACTGTGCATTTGGTTCAATAGATGATATGTCTCCAATTATCTTTAGAGTAACACCACCAATACAAGTCTATAAATCATAAGTGGTGTAGGTTCTTCTCATGAATTTTTAGTTGTCGAGATTAGCATAGACAATTCACCTTCTCTCCTAGCATCTTCACAACCCTAAAACCCTTGAGCGAAAATTCTATAGACACACAAATATCTTCGCTTCCTTCAGGTTAAAAGCTAGAATGGTAGCACTACACAACTTCTGCTTTATTAACTGAATAAAGTTTTCTTCCTTTTTCACTCCATTCAAACTGTCCTACTTCTGGTAAGCTTCTCTTTTGATTTAGCAAATCTTCGAAAATCCTCAATAAACCTCTCGATAGTAACCAGCAAGTCTAAAAAATGGCGCTCTCCGTCAGTTGTCTTAGGAGATGCCCAATCTTGGATAGATTCATTTGGCTAGATCCACATGAATGCATCTGCTATCAATGGGGACGTGATCGAGAAGATATGTACCCTCCTCGAAAATTAAAATTCACACTTTGAAAACTAGGGATACAACTTATCTTTCTAAGCAATTCCAAATAGCCCTTAGATGGTCTTCGTGCTCTTGTATTGTCCTTTGAATAAATGAGTATATCATCAATGAAGACGATTACGAACTTATCTAAGTAGGGCTTGCACACTCGGTTCATATGGTCCATGAATACCGTAGGTGCGTTTGTTAGCCCGGAGGGCATAACCTGAAACTCGTAATGACCATACCGAGTTTGGAATGCCGTCTTTGGAATGTCTTGTTCTCGTACTCTCAGCTGGTGATAACCCGATCTCAAATCTATCTTTGAATAAATGTTGGATCCTTGGAGTTTGAATCGAATAAATCGTGATCCTCGGGAGTGGATTTTACTGATTCCTTCACAGTTAGCTTATTTAACTACGGTAGTCAAATGCTCATCCTGAATGACCCATCCTTATTTTTAGAAAACTAAACCGGGGCTCCCCAAGGTGAGGAACTAGGTCTTATGAAGCCTTTGTCGGAAAGCTCTTGCAGTTGTTCTGACAATTCCTTCATTTCGGACGGTGCCAATCGATACGGTGCTCGAGCTACGGGTGCGGCTCCTGGAATCAAGTCGATCTGGAATTCCACCGGTCGAGCTGGAGGAAGACCCGACAAGTCCTCAGGAAACACTTCTGAAAAATCTTGAATGATTGGTACGTCCTTAAGTTGCTTTCCTTCCGACTTGTCCTCCCTTTTTTTTTTTTAATTTACTTGGCGGCTATCTGTGCCAACAAAAGATCTGACATCCTTTCGCCATGTACTCTTGAGCCTTTGAACATGAGATAATGGTCAACCGAGATTCTCTGCCGTTGTTACTTTCGTTACCACGAAAAATCAAGGTTTCATTCCCATAGGGAATTCGAACAAGTTTCTCATCACACACGATCACGGCGTGACACCTTCTTAACCAATCCATGCCGTTTATAATGTCAAAACTACCCAGTTCTACGGGCATTAGATCTATGTTGAACGGGTGGTTTAAGAAATTTAAAGTGCAGCAAACCAGTATTATAGTGTTGTATCCTAATATTTCCTGTCAGAAAATTCCACGTCATAACTATTTTCTAATGGAGTTGGGGCGATGTCAATCAGGGAACTGAACGCAGTAGATATAAAACTTCTATCGGCACCAGTGTCAAATAAGATAGATGCATAGCGGTTGTTTAAGAGGAACGTACCCGTGACGACATTGGAGTCCGGGTTCCTCGATGCATTCCCATTCTTCTCTGCATTTCCAACTGCGTATACCCAGCCTTGTGCATTCCCTATTTCTCCCTCCTTATCTTCAAATTTTGGACATTCTCTCCTTGAAAGTGATCCTGGAGCTTCCACATCAAAAACAACATTCTTGGAACTGCCCTATTTTTCCCTCTGGCATATAGCAACATTTGTGTTGCCACGTACCTCCTACAGTCTTTGGGCAAACGTGCCCTACCTTTTCTACAATTGTGCATTTCTAAGTGCACATGCCATTGTGATGAAAATGGCAACGTTGGGCACTTGGGGCAAAGATCCACCATAACGGCTTCTTTTTCACCCGCCACATATTGTAGACCTTGGTGACATTATGTCTCTTGAAGGGTTGTTGTTGTTGGCCATGGTTGTTTCTGGATGAATCATCAACCTTCCTTTTGGTGTCTGTCTGCTCTTTTCTGCATAGGTGCCGAAGTTTCTGTTCCATCAAGTCGTTGCCAACTCAATAGTTATCCAACATTCTTGGTCTGGAAGACTTACATTTCCATTAAATGTATCTGGGGAGTCCACTAATGTTACTTGTCAAACCTTCTCAGTTTCATTAGCAACTCAAACTTGGTACATATCAGGTTAGCTATGGAAAAGTTCGTGTATGTTGGACTCTCGTTCCTTTAACCTTTAGAGTTCCACACTCGATTTCTAGTTTCTTGATTTCACCCTGCGGACAATACTTGTCCGTTATTTTTCTTCTTGAGTATCTTACCAAGGCATACAAATAATGCATCAGGACCTAAGGTTCTTATCTGACCATTCCAACAAGTCAAAGCAGCCCCTAACAGAGTGCAGGTGGCAAACTTAACCTGATTTTCAATAGCTAACCAATGGATATTGAAAACTGATTCATCTTTTCAATATTACGAGTTAACTCCGACAACACCTTCATTTCCTTTAAAGTTCAAAAGGTGTGTCTTTCTGAGTCAGCGTAGAAACAATGGGTGTAGTTTGCACATTCCTTTGGTTATCCCTGTGTGAACTATGGCTTCCGTCTCCATTGGTGGAGTTTCACAGAAGAGCTTGATCAATCATAGCTTGAACGGGATTCTTGTGTAATGTGTCGGGGTTGGTGTTGTTAGGTGGGGTATTCAGTCCTCGTCTTGTCACAGGTGCCATGATTCGTCTAAATCACAAGAGATATTACGTGCAGGTCATGACATGACATTTCAAATAATTTACAGATGAGACAAACAAACCACAAGAGATGTATGTAGTACAACATTAACACACTATTTCAATCATACTTGGAAAATTTTACATGAAATGTTTTTGGTACACAAAGACAATATAAAAGATCTAAGGGCATGTTAGCGGGGTGAACCACCTAATACTTAACATGCCTGTACAACTGTATAGCAAAGTTAAAAGACATAAATCATAAGATTTGTGACTTCAGCATCTCTAGAAGCTTCTTGGTGATCTGGAACTATAGCCTGGTACTTGGCTGTCAGCTCTCCTCTCGCTACTTTCGCAGTGCTAACGACTCGGACTGCAGATCACCATCTCTCGTTGCGCATGTCTATCATCAACGGAGAGTCTTCTACATCTGTGCTTGACGCCATTCGGTTAGTCTTTCTAGCTCTGCCATCTCAGCCTGCTGCATTCTAGGAGCGAAGTATCATGTACCTGGGCTGTGTTTGTTGATTAAGTGTACCTGCAACTGTAGCTGTGTCTGATGTGCATAGAGCTGGGACTCGTGTGCATATACCTGCTCACAGTGGGTCTGAAGCTCATAATGGATAGCCTGACTCAATCCTATTGTATGAGCCCAAGCCTCTCGGGAAGCATAGGCCTCCTCCTTCTACAATTAGTATTGTCTCCTGATGAGATATCCTATCCTTCACTTATGCATGTAACCAGCTGCGTGTCCACATAGTGGACTCAGCTGTGATATGCGAGTCTACTATCCTGAGCATCTCTTGTAGAGCATATTAAGTCCTGTGTATATGCTCATGGAGCTCTGCAGCTCTGTAACCCTAGTATTGACCTCTCTCACGGGCATAGGTGCCATCTCAAGAACTGCCTCTGTCGGATCCACCTAAGTATCCCTAATACCATACCTAACCTCTCTAATCCCCTATCGCCTCGCTTCAGCATCTACGGTTCTAACAAACCCATATATCGATCCCCGACTCTTCGATGGGTCTAGTAGTAGAGCTTCCAATGACCATCATACTTGGAGCCTAGAGCCAAACAAAAACACGACCTACTTGAGTGGTCGGCCGTCACGGACTCTTGATACTCATCCCTTACGTTAACAGGTAGTGGTATGTATAGAGATGGTGGTTGTAGGTGGTAGTGGAGGTGCTGGTAATGCTGGTTAGGTAAACCTACATCAACAAGGGCTTAAGTGGATGCTATCTGAGTGTTTAGATTTGGTTGCGACACCCAGATGATTGTAGTAATGGTGATGGCCACAGGTGGTGGTGAGGAATGTGCAGATGGGGACCGTGCAGAGGGTGGTGATAGTATAGATAAGTGGTGATAGGAGCGTGGCAGTAGGCCATGGGCTAGATGCTTCAACCTCTGCCTTGGGTAGAAGGATATGGATTGCTGAAGTACGGACAGTAATCCTAGCTCCAGTGGTAGTAATGTCAATGGAGGGTGGTGGTGTAACAGGCTCTATTTCATCAGGTGGGGAAACAAGCTCAACAGTAGGTACAACAACAGCGGAGTCGGCAGGAGCTAAGTGCTCCTCCTCCTCCTTCATCCTCCTCATCTTCATCCTCCTCATCCTCATCCTCGTCATAGCGGTCATATCTGTTTGTATCGAACCATCTTCTTATTCCATCCTATCCCCCGTCCATGGGATAGTTAACAAGACCATCCTTTGTCTCATCACCCATCATAATCCTCTGGTTCCATCTTCTGGATCCGACTCAACAACATATCCTGGTGACTCAGCAGTAGGTGAAACAACAGGAGGTAATGGCTGCTCCCTCAGCCTCGGAAACACATGACTCATCCTCAATTGGTATATAATCAGAGGTACATAGGCTTTGGCAAATAGTTAGCTCATGGTGGCATGTATTAACTTAGGCTCACGCTCATCCTTGTCATGTGGTATTGGTGGTGTTTGTGGCTCCTCGGGGCCAGGTATGTAATCCGGTGATGGTGGGCTACGGACTGCTAAGGGAGTTACATTCATTATCTGTTTCCGATGACTCGTGGAGAATCCACCATCCGACTGCTCATCGTCAGTCCTTCGTCTACAAGTTTTAGGCTAAACGACTTTATGCATAAACTACAATAACATTGCTAGTTTATTTTATACTCGTTAGAATTTGTGTGGTGGGCTCATGTTTTTGGATTTGTTCTTTACTGGTTGGGTTTCTTGAGGGGTATACCGATCACACACGTTCACATGTATTTGTAGAAACGTTATTAATAAAAAATAAATATTTATTAAGTCGTGCTTAATTTAATATAATATTCGGTAAATATTATACTTGTACGATTCGCGCTAAAGTGTTTTATTAAAATCAACGTCCGTTCAATAAAATACCCTTAGGTTTTTATATATACAAAAAAACTTACAAAATAGTCCCTTGGTTTATGAAAATATAATAGTCGTCCTTAACACTCTTAGTTTCTACATTTATACATTTCAGTCCTTCACACTTTAGAAAAATTTACACGTTTGGTCCTTCTACACTTTTCAAAATCAACCCTTTAAGTTTTAGTATGTCACAAACCAGTCCTAGACTTATAATATTATTTGGTAGTTTTAACACCTCAAGTTTACCAAATTGAACTTTTAGTCCTTAACTTGAAAAACATTTGCATTTTTAAGTCATATAAGACTTTAAGTACGATGGGTTTTATTTTGCTCCTATAAGCCATATAAGCTTTGGCCCAACGGCTATAAATAAAGCTCGGATGAGCTTATTTAGGCTTATTGGACCTTATTGGGCCCGTTAAGGTCCAATAAGCAATTTAAAGGTCCAATTTAGTTTTCAAAGCACCATAAGCCCTCATTAAGCTTATTTAAGCTTATTTAAAACTGTTGGCTGAAAAATAAGCTCGGATGAGCTTATTTGAGCTTATTCTCTAACCCGAAAGATATCAAAGGGGTCCATTAATGTTTTATAACATGTTCAACTTATTGTTCTAGGCTAAATAAGCACTTATGGGTCTGTTTTATTGCTCGGCTTATTTATTAAGCAAATAAGATCGCTAATGGGGCTTTCGGGTCCTATATGACCTGATTAGCATTTTAAACATTTAGGCTTGGTCCATTGAGGTCCATTAGCTTCTCTAAGTTCATAAATAACTCAATAAGCGCAATAAGCTCACAGAATAAGCACGTTCATGCTTATTCTTGATTCATGGGCACTAATTTCTGGCTACTAGGTAGTGGGTGTCAAGCCTCCAATGGGGTTCGGTTAAGTTTCTATGGTATATTAAGGTCTAGGTAATTTCAATAAGCTTATTAGACTTCTTAATAAGCTTGTGTAGCTTATTAATAAGCTGTGGTCTCCACGGTACGGCCTGTTGGGCTTGTTTGGGTTTAACGAGGCCCGTTAAGGGTTTCCCCATTTGCGTTTTACTAACCAACGAGTTTAATAAGCTCCTTAACCCTTCTATAAGCTCAAGTGAGCTTAATAATAAGCCATGGTTCCCCACTAATGGACTGTTGGGCCCATTAACGTCCGTTAATGGACTGTTTGGCCCAACAAGGCCCGTTAGTGGCACATTAATGATATTAAGGCTTGTTGGGATCACTAGCACCAAATCAAACTTGTTTAGCATTATTTAATCATGTTTTACCCCATGCATTCATTCTATAGGTTCGTATTCTCTTTACCAAACCATGCCATTTCGTTTTCATGAAAAGTTAACGTATAGTTTTGGAGTATATGTGAGTTAGTTTTCAAGTTTGTTTCCATCTTTGCATTTAAATGAAACGTTTAAGGCTTTAGCTCATTTTAAATCACATTTTAGCACATCCTAGCACCACACAAGAGATAATATACGTATGCATATGCGTATAACATTGCATGTTTTGCATTTAGCATGCATAAGCTCACGTTAGTTTGTTATCTACAAACTAACGTGACCATTCGACTAGAAATCAAAGAAACCATATATTACAGATAGAGTTATGGCATGATAATGGGCTTTAGTACGAATTACAAGGGTCCTAGTGATTTGAATGTGGATGTGTAGTTTCACCTAAATAGTAGAACCCAAATGTTGCCAACCCTAAGCTTCATTGCTTATCAAATAACCCACCTTGGCTCGTGGACTCCTCTTTGTCTCGTACTCCTTGTGCTTAAAAGCAAAATGTAACAAAGTGTTTTGGGTTCGGCTATTGTATGAACCGAATGTAAATGAGAGAAATATGAATGGTTTTGATTGAGAGAGTATTTAGGAGTTGTAAGAAATGCTTTAAAGTTAAGTGTAAGTGAGTATTTGTAGGCTTAAGAGCTAGTTAGTTTCCCTAGTCTTTGTCTAACCCAAAACGAGCCCTAGTGGCGGGTTTTGAAGGTTTCTTTAGTTAGCCCATATGGTATTTTGCTAAACCACATTTGTAATTCTTTATTACAAGAATATTTGTTACAGATTTGTTAAGATTAAAATCCATATAGGTATGTGTGTGGGCTGATTTAGCCGCGGGCTGTTAGGAATTATTATAAACAGACTTAAGTCTGGTAGTTATAGAGTTAAGTCTGGTAGACATAGTTAAATCTGCCAGTACTAAGTTAAGTCTGGCAGTACTATAGTTAGTACTGGCATTGTCTAGTTAAGTCTGTTTATGTAACAGAATAGTTATAATAGTTATCTTAGAGATATCTTAGGAGATATCTTAGGAAAGGATATGCATTATCCTTTCATACATTTTGTAAAGCCTTTTAGGGTTTCCTTGGTGTATAAAAGGAAACCCAGGCCTAGTGTTAGAAATCCTAAAAACCTAATAGAAATCAATAGCAATATACGAAGTTAGTTTTATAATTGTTCTTCTTAGTACTTGTGTTAAGATTCCGCATTAGCACATAGTATTCATAGTCATTGTCTCTCTTATAGTTGATTTGGATTTATCAAAGTAATCTATTGGGCTTACAATAGGACTAATACAGATCACCAAGAATTAGGACTCTACAAGTGGTATCAGAGCCTCTTAGAGGGCACTCTGAATAAAGCAAGGAATCAGAAGAACTTAAACAAATTCACTTTCGATCTAGAAAATTGTCTCAACCTGCTAATGAATGATTACTCTCAACATCTTGTGATGATGAAAACATATACATGAAGAAGCATCAGAACAGTGTTATTGCAAACCAATAAACCAAACATCAAACAACAACAACACTCATCCTAAAACACCACTATTTCAATATCAAACTTCCAATTGAAGAAGGATGAGTATGAATTTTTGCGGTCCTTATGGAGATGGAGCATTACCTTGAATATATTGATAATGATGTTTGGAAGGTAATTCAGAATGGAAATTCAAAGAAGAGAATCTCAACTAGAAAAGATGGTGTTGTTAGAATACTTCCACCAGTATCTGCTGTAGAAATTCATGTTGTTGAAAAGGAGAGAAGGCCAGAACCATCTTACTTATGGCAATTCCAAGGAATATCTGAGAAGATTTCATGGAATGGTTGATGCTAAAGAGATTTGGAAGCATCAGGACTAGGTTGGGAGGTAATGCTAATCAAAGAGATGCAGAAAACTATTCTAAACAATAGTTTGAAACATTTTTATACCCTGTTCAGGAAGGTTGGATAAGGATATGATAGGATAATAGGGTTAGTTAACACCCTATTCCAACAACTACTCTCACCAGTTGGAAAGCCCATGGGTGCTGTCAGTTATCAACTGAGGATGATAAATCATAAGTTTCCAGAATCTTTGCCCCCAGCTGGTCAAAGTCTGCAATGACAATGTGAACCAAACCAGATTGTTGAAACTTGTCCATTGATGACTTGTATAATAATCCTTAGGGTTTTTAAGCAAGAACTCATAAGTACTCGAAATCATCTGCAAGGCTCAAAAACGTTGCATTTTGTTTCACACAGTAATGAGCAGCACTAACAAGGTTACGTTGGTCATACTAGTGAATACAGTACTTATACACCTACTTCTTAAACAATATTTCAAGGAAAAGAAGGTCCTGCTGTTCTTGATGTTGAAGTTATTTATTCACTCTTTGCAAACAATCTGAAGATTCTTGGACTTCTTTATGTAGACCTAGAATCAGAGTGATGATGTGGACATATGAAGAGATGGGACATAAAACTTGCAGATAGCAATGATTTAGACTATTCGAATAAAGAAGTTTTATAAAGAAGACTGAAATAAGGTCAGATTGATGGAAAACACATACCTGTTAGGTTTTTAACAAAAAGAAGCTTGATTGTTTCAAAGTCACAACAGTGGTCATTTTTCTAGAGAATGCCCATCCAAGGGGACAAATGATGAAAAGAAAAGAGACTCCTTTTATCAAGATTAAGGAGCTGGAAAGAAAGAGCAGAATTAGAGCTATTTGCTGACTATAGATGATGGTGTTGTCTATTAGGAGAACATACAGTAGAGAAGACTGGAGGACAAATATTGCACTCATGGCAATCAGCTCAAATTACATGAGGTCTATTATGTATCTAAAACTTGCATTGATTCATATAATAAGCTTAAAACACTGTGTGATGAATCAATGAATCAGTTAGGTGAACAAGAAGCAAAAATATTTGCCTATACTCTAGCTGTTAAGAAATTAGAAGCTCAAATTGTTACTTTTCAAAAGCATCAATTATCTCTAAAATGAAACAGCATTACATTCAGCAAAATGAAATATATGCAAAAGATGAATAAAGCTTTAAAGATATAGGGGAATAGGAATGAATAGTAGTAAAAGAATGGAAACAATTAAAGAAATCAGTAGATTCATGAAGGATTCTTCTATAACCTTTGGAAATTAATTGATTCTGGTATGAGATTCTACTTGTAAGTTGGCTTAGATATGAAATAAAATTCAAATAATGAGGTTTGAAGCTCATGAGGAAGAAATGAAAATCGATCTGTGCTCAAGTGTACCATAGAATGATATATTAACAAAACCTTTGTACAGTAGATTTACAAAGACTAATTGTTTCAAAGGTGTTTCCACAATCCATAACTGATGACCTACCACTCCTAACCTCAAAGTGGAAATTGATGAATCTTTGTATGTTTATGGTAAAAAGGGACCTCAAAAGCCTAAAATTAGTGACTCAGATGACAACTCTACTGAGCATTCTACCTGTCAATCAAATGACAGTGAAGGATCTTGTAGAAATACCTCTGAGCACTCTTCTGAGTCTGAATCAGAAAGTATAAGTGTAACAAATGAGATGTCTACGTCTATGTCTGTAATAACTAATGAACAAGTTGTGTCTGAATCAAAATAAGTTAAACCTAGTTGTGCAAAACACGTAAAAACTCCTATGCAACAAATGAAAAATCAAGGAACATCTGAAGTTATAGGAAAGAATTAGATAAACTGATGGAAAGAGAATTAGGTGAAGGTTACCTCTTTCTTCATCAAGATAAGTGTTTTGTTTGTGGCAGCCTAAGTCATTTGATCAAAGATTGTGACTATTATGAAAGAAAATGGCAAGAGGGGCTGAGTTTAGAAACAATGGGTTTTAATACTGGTATACGGTGGCACAAATCAGTATGGAACTAATGCAACTGGGTGATCATGCTAATATATTTTTTATTACTTTGTACTAGACCAGTCACTTAATGCTATTAGGGCAATAGTTATTTCTGTTAGGCTAATGTTATATTGGTAGGGTAAATACTTAATTTAGGTTAGGCCATATATGTTCTTTCTGTCAGGACTAATGTTAATACTCGGTAGATCTAAACAACCAGTACCTACCTGTAACTCAAACAGTTTTAGTCCTGTAAGACCCCAGGCTGAATAGTTTTAATCCAAAGAGTAATTTTCTAATCTCATTCACTTGTGAAGAAGACCCATTGATAGACAATTCAGGCATAAAAAATAAAAAAATAAATGGTTTTCTTATTTCAATGCTGTAATGGGAAATTGGGCCATGCTGTTAAGACATTAGCTGGTTTTATTACTTGGGAGGCATGAACTCTGACCAACTCCAAATTGTGAATGTGGACACACTTTTATTGAACTGTGAATGCTAAGGGTCACATGGCAGACCCAAGCCGAAAAGGCCTGGGTCCTATGAGAAAATAAATTTCTCTTTTTCTGTGCAAGCTCATCAATATAAAGAACATAGAGGAATAGAGGTATATTTGATCAGTGGATGCTCAGGGCACATGAATGGTAACAAGGAATCACCTGTATGATTTTGAAGAATGCAAAGGGGGATCTGTTACCTTTGGAGTAGCAAAGGCTACATTACTGGTAAAGGTAGGATAAGAGTTGGTAATTTAGATTTTGATAGTGTGTCTTTTGTAAAAGAACTTGGGCATTTTAATCTTTTCTCAATATCACAATATTGTTGATAGCAGCCAAAGGTTCTTTCTCCTAAAACTGGGAATGTCTTGCTTGTGTCTCCTGACATTTATGATGCCTGATAAAAATTCAGATACTTCTAAAAGTCCCTAGGCAAACAATCTATATGTACATTTTTGATATGAATAACACATTCTGTCACAAAAGATTATGCTTGTTGATTGCAAAAAGCCAATCGGATGATCTGAAATTGTGGCATAGGAGGTTAGGTCATATAAATTTTAAAACTTAAAAAAAATAGTGAATGGGATTAACTCTGTAAGAGGTCTACCTGCCTAGGTTTTCAATAATGACCATACATGTGTTGCCTGCCAAAAAGGAAAACAACACAGGGCCTCCTTGCAAGGCTAAATTAGAAGAATGACAATGAGCCTTACAAAACTTGCATACTGGGTCTTTTTGGGCCTACTTCTGTAAAGGTATTAATCATGCAAGTTTATTGCCTTGTAATTAATAATGAATTGTACACAGATTTAGTAGGTATTCTTATTGGCTACAAAGGATGAAACTAGGTGGCATCCCCCTTTAGAACGTTCATTAGACAAATTGGAAACCAGCTTAATACAGGATTTTTAAAAGCATTAGATAGATAATGGCATTGAATTTAAGAATAGGGATATGCTTGGATATTCTTGCGGGAACTATGGGAATAAAACAAGAGTATAGCAATGCCAGAACTCCACAACAGAATGAAGTTTCTAAAAGAATGAACAGGACCCTAATTGAGGCAGCTAGAACTATGTTAACAGACTCACTTTTACCAACTACTTTTTGGGCTGAAGCAGATAGTACTGCTTGTTATATCTTTAATAGGGTAAGAGTGACTAAACCTAAAAAAAACTCCTTATGAGCTTTTGTTTGGACACAAACTAATTATTAGCTACATAAGACCTTTTGGGTGCCATGTTACCATTTTAGATACTCTAAGTGTGCTTGGCAAGTTTGATGAAAAGTGTGATGAGGGTTTCTTAGTTGGTTACTCAATAAATAGCAAAGCGTTTAGGGTATATAATTTAGAAACCAAAAAGGTAGATGTAAATCTGCATGTAAAATTTCTTGAAGAAAAACCTAATGTGAAAGGAGTAGGGTATTGATGGATGTTTGATATTGATTATCTTACTGATTCTATGAACTATATTCATGTGTCCTTTGGACATCAATCTAACCCACATCGCAGGTACTTCTGAGTTAACTAACGTGCAGGTACCTACATCTATAATGAAAATGCTTCTGAGGAGCAGCTGAGATGAGGAGCTTATTGTTGTGCTCTATCAAACACTCTTCATCATCAAAATTTATACCAATTAAGTCTTCAACACAAAAACACATTAATATAATTCAATACTAACTACAAAACCTAATCTAAAACCACCTTAAATTAATTATATCTAACATTATATCTAAATTACTCCATAAAATATCTATAATAATATACAATTATACAACAATTCACAAAATCATTAAATTTAAGACACAACTATACAAATCTCCCAAACAAAACACAGAATAAATATTACAGTGTCCACCATCTAAAACAACACTTCGATCACCACGCCACATATCATCCGAAATTCATACCTCATCACACATACATCTTACATGCACAGAATACAGGGCATAACATAGCAGATCTCCATCATCCCTCCTACCCAGTGATACAGATCGTGAACTGCATTCTCTTGTCACCAACGATCAACACACCACAAAATTTGCCCACACTACCTCAATCACCGTGCCCAATGATAAATATCTCACCTTTCTAATTATCCCAATATCAACCTCACCAAAACATTGTCACCAAAACCCTCACAATAACCCCCCCCCCCCCTCCAACACCACCCTACCCTATATACTCACGTAGTCTCGTGAACACCACTCAACCCCTCTAACCAAACTCACATAATCTACCTCCTACCAGACTCCGTCACTCTGCACTGTCCTCTCCACACCCAACTCCATTATCCAATCTCACCAATCTCCATATAACAATAACCATACATCTCAAATCTCCACAACCTCCAAAAACTAAATTACTCCCCCCACCACTCTCATCTCCCCCCACCCACTCCTGACTACACTACCATACCATATCGTCCAAACGTCCACTAGTAAAATATATACATAGATAGATAGAGAACCCCCTACAACACCCCTCCCCCCCCACCACCCAACATCCCCCCACACCCCCAAAATAACAAACATGATCCCATCCTAGACAATACTCCCTCACAGTTCTATTGCTGATAAACCACCACCACCTGCACATCACATCCACACCTACCTTAAAGATACCTTAGACCCATACACTTCATAGATGACTCACTATACACATCATGCCCATCGTACTAGATTAACTCTCTACGAATCATTTCCAATCAACAACGTCACCTGTACATTAATCAACAAGACATACTAAACTGCACACACTTGTTGCTCACAAAAAATCCTACTAATTGTAACGTACCACACCACTCCCTCCTAGTATATATTCTCTTCAAAATCACAACCCAAAACCACACTTCAAGAATGCCCCCCTCATACTGTCCACATTCATTATTAACTCACGTGTGTGTGTCTCCCATCCCTCTATCTTCCCCACTGACACCTGCACATGTAGACGAGTGTGCTCACTCCAGAACCATAAATATGTGTGACTTAAGTGTACATAAGTAACCAATCTAATACTGTATATCAAGTAGCTATGGATGACATCTAGAGATACATCCCCTCCCACCCCAATGTTCTTTTATAAAAATGCCCAATTCTCGCTCACACAACAACTCATGTTAGACCATCGATACCCCCCCCACCTAATGTACACACCAACCTATATGCTACCTCCGTCACCATCTATAACGACTCCGCAACACCTCCAATCATGATCTAGATACTCGAAGAAACACACATAGTTCATACTGCGAGACGCTATACAATTGTGACTCCCCCCGTCCAATAGATGAACGCCATAGATGCAACACAGAATCTAATACCCAGAGAGATCGTAAGTAATAACGATAAAGACAACCGCTCAATATATATGCCACCATGTACAAAATAAATAGCCCTCCTATATCTTACATCTCCGTATCTAATGCCTGTCCTGTCTACTCAAGACTCAATTTTCTCAGAGCGTGTGAATTATAACCATAATCTGTTGCTAAACCACACCCACACCCCACTTCACCACCCATACAACCAATCACCACCCCATTAACCTTTGAACATACCCACAATTACTACTACTAAACATATGTCTAAGAAATAGCGAGAAAGCACTCCCATCAGAGACGAAACAACATGTTGACGTTGTGTAAGCTCATCTATAATAGTAGACCAGACATCCATCTCGCGTCCCATACTATCACTAACCATGAATCCACTTTAACTATTATAGACAAAACTTCGCGCTCCCGCACTGCACACATAACTACTAATCTAATTCAAGAGTCACATATCACCCCATCTAACCCTGACTATTCGTACTGAATACAAAAAACATATCCTAAATAGATAAGAGTAACCTATCCACTCCCCATATCTCTCATCCACTCTGTGAATCTATCTCTAGTGTAATAATCTACATATCCTCCTATACCTCTACCACTCAATCTACCCTATCTTCTATCTGTCTCCTCGAGTCTCTGAGAATGTCACTCACCTTATCACTTCTCAGTTGTCCGTCATCAAATATTAGTTATGTCTAACTATAGCACATTCACATAACCCATGTACTACATTGTAGAATAATCCACTTCAAAAACATCAATCTACCCACAATATACCCAACCCCCCCCCCCCCCCCCCCCCCCCTCCCACCCCAATACAAATCTACTCATCTCCCCCACACACACTACACTAACTCCTCCCCATCTAAATACCACACTCAACCCCTCACCACACAACCAATCCACCCTTTATTCTTACACCATACACTTCCCTCCCTCTCCTTAACTCTTTAAACTCTTCAATTAATTTAAAATAAACCACTCTAGAGATATATATATAGACCTAACCACTTAAAAACCACCATACACCCCCTCCATCCTGTATTGTCATACTCCTCCGCATAAAGAGCAACACACTCTACAAAAATCAGTTCACCACCTCCTCAATCCCACAACACACAACCTCATAAAATACTAACAATGACAAAAACAACAAAACTACCTACCCACTATATAGATAATACCTGAACTCCAAATCTACACTCTGTCGAACTCCCAGACCCTCATATAACAACTAAAAGTCACCCCCCCCTCCCCCATCCCACCAACTCCCCCCCCACAACAAAACTCGCTGTGCTTAAAAGACAAAACAGTGACACAATCCCACAAAGCACTTATTGAAAAACACACAACGTCCCCCTCCGTAAACACACCGTGTCTACACGCCCCCCCACTCATATAAGACCCGACACTACAAACTTACATTCTTTATGTACTCTCAAAATAAAAACAATTCACATCACAATACACAAACCCCAATGTTCACCACCATACCCACCTCACTATCCCATATAACTCCCCAGAAGCGTGCTATAGAATATGCCAAGATCCCATGTGCTACACCTACCTCAGACAGAGACAATAGAGACTCGCAAGTTACAACCCTCACATCCATAGAACCTAACTCACTCCCTCACAACCGACAACTACATCACTAAATCACCCCATAATATACCACTAACACCAATATAATATAGCCCAAGAGACATCATATACTATCCTCACATCCGAGTAATCATAATAATCCCAAGTGTATCTAACTATCAATATATCCAAATGTGATGAAATAACCCGCCCACACACTCTTATATATCGCCTCTCCAGTCATACTAGATAACACTAGCCTAGCTCTCTACTCTAACACACCACCGTCACACGTTGTCTACTACTATCACTGCTCCAGACTCACCACATCCCTCACCTACACGCCGCAATGTGTGTTGTGTGTCTCATCTCTAATCCCTCCATTACTCCAACCCTGAGTCTATTTCTAAAAGATCATACTATATCCCCTCATACCCCCCGCCGCAACATGACGTACTCCGGCGCCCCCCCCCCCCCCCAACACCAACTCCCACCCTCCTCACACCTCCCAATCTACCTCTCACATCTTCACACACACACAATATATATACCACACTATAATAAAGAGTGAAATATCATCCAAAGAAAACCACTCAGCGACTACAGAGACAGAAGTAATAATGTATGTGTGTGTGTAATTCAAAACAAAAGTACCACAATGGTATAAGCTTCATAATTGTATCTATCATATCATATCTCCCACAAGAAATTGCCTAAGTCCCATTAGTCCATACTATGATGTATGCAGTACTAGTCTTATCGCACGTCACTATGTCTACACTCTCTCTCTCTCTCAACATTATCTCACTATAATGTCTATACTGCTCTACTTCTCAAGAAAGACAGAGATGAAACAAAATGACCACTCCTAGTCTCCATCCTCAAGAGTCTCATATCTATTTGTATGCTGTGAAGTCACTGCCGCTCGTCAACAGATGTATAAAGCGTAAAGGTATGCAACAAAACTGCATATAGGTCCTTGTATCTTGATACTTAGGTTGGTGTTTAAGGTCCTTAGTATGCATACATCTCTGTCATAATGTGTGTCCCTCCCATCCGTCAGGTTTTTTGGTACCTGAGTCACTGATTGGCAAATGCACCTGACTTTTATATGTGAAAAACCACCTGCATTCCATTATCCCTTCACCGACAAAAATAGCTCATTTATAATGAAGAAAACTATTGTAGGTGAGATAAAACAGGAAAATACCAATTTCTGTTTCATTATCCGCTTAACAATCCTCGCAATTAGCTGGATAGCGAAGCGGCGATATAGGGACTGTAGCGCTGAGTGTACCCTCAGGATATACCTTGGATTATAGAGAAATCAGTTAAAAGATGTGGCGACCTAAACAGTTTACACCCAGACCACGTTCCCACACCTATAATATCCTGACATCGTATTATTTAATTGCCAACCAGGCTTAAGTCTGGATTATCAACCATATAAAACATGATGTCACGACACTAACAAAAGCTAACCCAGGAATTAACATTGGCCTACCAGACTTAATTCTGGTCCAACTCAGTAATTAACAATTCTATTGGCGAACTTAACATAACAGCTTTACAGGATTAACAGTGTAAACCTACCAAAATTACACAATTGACAATACCACGCATCACTATGTATATCGCACAATACTTCTGTTTGTTTAATATTATTTGTTTCATCTTTTAAATGCCAATTGCTCCAAAGCCAACCAGGTTAAAACTGTTTCCACTTCCATAAGTGACAAGTTCCGTCCCCCTATCCGCTGCCCCGGTCGAGGCATCCTCCTCCCTCTCGCAGCTCCAGAGACACGTAACATAAGCTACACGATCTTTTGTCCCATAGTCCCCCGTCCTCCCCCCGGCACTTCTTGCACTCTGTTCCATCTTGGCTCTGACCAGATTTATGTATGGTCACTAGGCACAATGTTTATTCATGGTATGTTATTGTTTAGTTTGACAATCAAATGTTAATATTGGTTGACCAGACTTAAGTACTGGTAGGCCAATAATAATTACTAGATAACTAGTCGTTAGTATGTTTGGTCCTCTACAACCATTAACTTTTCTCTAAATATAACCTGTCTTTTTGAGCTAAAATTGCGACGGATATTAAGGCGGATATGATACATAATTGGTTATTTAACTAGTTTTATCTCACCTGACATAATAGTTTTCTTCATTAAAAAGAGCTAGTTTTGTCGGAGGGTCAAATAGGGATAATTGAAATTCATTATTTTTCATATAAAGTCAATTAACAGTTCCAATCAGTACTAAGTTACCAAAACGCGCTGTTCAAACCCAGTTGATAATCACCAAGAATCGCGACCGTTCTACTACAATGGCTTTCGTACCAAAGCATAATCAGGTGGGATTCTTTAAGGAAACATGAAGGAAGTGCAGGTTTTGAGCAGTTTTAATTTTCTTAACAGGCCAACCACAATAAGGTATATGCCTTGGAACATAATCCTACTATCTATGTTTCTGTAATCAAACAGTTTTGGCAGACTGTCACTGTCATAACACTTGATAATGGGGAACAAGAATTAAAAGCCATAATTGATACCGATGAATACACAATTTTTGAATCATCTGTTAGAAATAAACTTAAACTCACAGATGAAAATGGTATCACTGAGTTCACTAATGCTAAAATTTTTGAGGGGATGGCTAATTTGGGGTATCCAATAGATAATATTTTACGTTTTTTTGGAAAAAAAAAAAAGCATTTTAACCCCTATAATTGGAAATTTTATGGTAAACCACATTTTTACATTGTATAAGTTCTAAATGTGGGGTACTTTTACATTTTGGAAAAGTCATTTTACACCCCCAATGAAGATTTTTAGTCCATCATATTTTACATTGTATGAGTACTAAAAGTGGTGGATGGGATCAATTTGGTAGCAATCTTGCGACTGCTTTGATTTGTCTTTCTACTGGCAGAATTTATAACTTTTCAAAATTAATCTTTGATGGCATGGTGGCAAACTTGAAAAGTAAAACTAAGTTTTTGATGTACCCACGATTTCTACAAATGATTTTGGAAATACAAACTGAGAATAAACATCCTTATTTGGCTATTGTATTGACCAAAAAGATTTTTGGGAACATGAAAAGGGGTTTTAGAGGGGTACCTAGACCTTTGTTGCCTGTAATGTTGCTAGTTGTTGATGTAGATCAAAGTGCAGGACCAGCAGATCAAGCTGAGGATCAACCGTCATCTTCTGCACCCTTACTATCTTCATCTCACCCACCTGTGATATCTGCAACAATTGCATCTGAACCTACACCTGTAGCTGAACCAACAACTCACAATACATCACCTTCACCTGAACCTGACAATGAACACACTGAGTACATCTTTGAGCAACCATCACCTGAACACCAACCACTTTCACCTAGACAGGAGACTGCAGTTCCACAATCTCATGATCCTACTCACCCTCATATGCCAGAAGCAAGTACTATGACAGTGGAAGACTTACTACACTTGGTTCCCAATTTGATCACAAAGGTTGATAGTTTGAAGACAGAACTCAAGCAGACTAAGCTGACCATGGGAAAAGCAATTATGAAGTTGGTGAAGAAAGTAAAGAAACTGGAAGATATTCTCAAAAGGAGACATGTGGTTTTCACTGACTCAGAGGATGAAGAACCAGAGGATCAGGGGAGGATAATTCAGGACATAAATGATGATCCTCTAGTTTCAAAAGGAGATTTTGTTACTCCTACTAAACCTTCAGGAGAGGCTCAGGAAGAAGAAATCAGTCCTACAACCTTGGAAGCAGCTAAAACTCTGTCAAAGGTTGCTTCTCAGAGGTCAAAGTCAGTTGATAAGGGTAAAAGATACAAGAGGAGAAAAGAGTCCAAGGGAAAAGACATTGATTCTGGCTTTGAAGATATTAGTACTGGCTTTGAAGAAGTTAATACTGGCTTTGAAAAAGTTAATACTGGTGGCTTAGGAGTTAGTACTGGTAGTGGACCAGTTAGTTCTGCTAGAGGCCAAAGGGAAGGAAAAGCTCCAATGATTGTTGAAGAGACTCAAGCTCCCAAAAGAACTAAAGAACAAA
This sequence comes from Tanacetum coccineum, assembly GCA_026074375.1. Classification (NCBI taxonomy): domain Eukaryota; kingdom Viridiplantae; phylum Streptophyta; class Magnoliopsida; order Asterales; family Asteraceae; genus Tanacetum; species Tanacetum coccineum. The sequence continues at coordinate 36,678 of BQNB010031226.1, forward strand.
TTCAACAAGAAGAGGCTAGTCTTGCAGAAGCCATAAGATTGCAAACTCTAGAGGAAGAGGAAACTGCCAAACAAGTTCATTTGGATGCACTCTTAGCTAAAAGAATGGAAGAAGAAGAATTAACTGAGCAACAAAAGCAAAGAAAAGCTCAAGTTCAATTTGAAGCTCAACACTACACTGAAGAAGATTGGGATGCCATTAGAGCTAAGCTTGAAGCTAATGCAGAATTGACAAAGAATGTGCTAGGGAAAGAGTTGCCAGAAGAAGACTTTGCAAAGAAGATGGTAGAGTTAGTAAATCAGAGAAAGAAGTTCTTTGCAGAAGAAAGAGCTAAAGCAAGAAGAAGTAAGCCTATGACCCAATCACTGCTGAGGAACTACATGATGAATTATTTGAAGAATCAGGGGACATGGAAGCTTACACAGTTAAAGAAGTTGAGTTTTGAAGAAGTGAAAGAAGAGTTTGATAAGTTGGTCAAGCAGGTTGAATCTTTTGTTCCTATAAATATTGAAGCTACAAAGGCACAGTTGAAAAGATATGGAGAAGAGCTTCAGACAGAGATTTCAAAGAAACAAAGGATTGATGATAAAGATGTTTCAGTTGAAGAAAAAGTTACTGAAGTAAAAGAAGAAGAGCCAGTAATAAGAACAGGAAAAAGAAAGAAGCAAAAGGCTAGGAAGGGTATAAATGTTGACAAGAGTCCACAAGGAGATTCAGAGACTGATGAAGAAGAATCAGTAGAAGCTATGAATCCTACTCCTTTGGATACAAAATCTAATATTGTGGCAAATTGGAAGATATTTCAACAAGGTGAAAGAAGCATTTATCAGATAATAAGAGCAAATGGAGCTGATACAGTTTATATGAGCTTTGGAGCTATGCTTAAAGACTTCACAAGAGAGGATCTTATTGAGCTGTACAGGTTGGTTATGCAGAAATATGGAACAAATAGGCCTGAAGATGCTTATGACAGAGTACTATGGAGTGATCTCAGGACTATGTTTGATCCACCTCTCAATGAAGATGCCATTTGGAGCTTACCACTACAGCAAAAGATAATCAGTTGGAGGTATTATGATAAGTGTGAAGTACATTGTCTAACTTTGGAGGCATGTAGTATTTATATGCTAGCAGATAGGAAGTATCCTTTGTCTAAAGATGCCTGCCAAGTGATGCTGAAAATGAAGCTTCTGGATGGAAAAATGAATGAAGTTTGTTACTGTTATAAGCTTTTGAAGATGCTTGAGAGCAAGCTGGATTATAAAGTTATAAAATTATCTAGTAGCAGTGGGCATTGGTTTTTGGAAACTGTGGATTATTTATAGAAGTGAGAAGGGTTTGGGGTTGGCGTAACCATCCCACACAAATTGAGTTATCAGTCACCATGCTTAATAGGCATAAGGAACTGGCTAGTCCAAAGCAAACGGCTTTGGTAAAGACTTCTCAAATCCGTTTATGGTTTACCGCATCATCTAAATTTAAACAAATTATTGTATCAATAAGGTCAATCAACCTATAGTATTTGGCTAAATTTTTAGATATCAAGACATTTAATTCAAACAAAGATCCTAAATTTGATATCACATATCTTATAACATAACAGTTATAATAACTGTCACATTATCAAATATTCAAAAATAGTAAGAATCTAACCATTAGTCAATCAGATCATTATTGAAACTATAAATAAACATTTAAATCGGCATATAAGCATAACATTTAATTATAATATTACACAATATAATAAGAGAAATGCTAGAGCTACAAACAAACTTTCACAAAAAGTTTTACAAAATGATTTGTCATGTAACTTGTAGATACATGTAAGAGAGAATTCAAAAGTAACTTTGAGAAAGCCACTAATTACATGACAAATCATTTTGTAAAACTTTTTGTGAAAGTTTGTTTGTGGTTCTAGCATTCCTCATATAATAATATGAGTGATTTACTAACAACTAATGATACATTTCTTTATTAAAATCATAGCGAGCTCTAACAAAAATTTCACAATGAGTAAAAATCTATTCGCTTATTGTAACACCCCCAAATTGGGTCGCAGCGGAATAAGGGTCCGGGGCATGTTACTTCAAGATCAATAGCACAAGATATATAAGAACGACACAAAAAGTCGTTTAAAATGATACATTGGATTTAATTGAAAGACTTAATACAAAAGCATATAGCTTTACTTGTTCATTGTTGAATATTACAAAAGTTGCCAATACATTCCCCAAAATATGATGCACCTAAATCTTTAAGCGTGCAATCCAAAATATAACCCAATGCATCCTTGGCATCCCATGCCTATTGATCTCCTGAAAACATTGCTTAAAAACGTCAACAAAATTGTTGGTGAATTCATAGGTTTGATAAAATCATAATGTGCAGGACCGCAAGTCTTTTTAGTGATAATGCAACACATGCAGATCTCACAAAAACTAGATTACATTTACACTAAGCTCATGACACTGAAGCTCGACGATCTTGTTCGCATAATATTGCTACTCAGCCCGTGATGATGTTCTAACCCGAAACATCTAAAATTCGACATGCTATATCGTTCGTTCTCGGTGATAGCAAGTCACCCGAACGGGGAGGTCGTTTCCCGAATAGATCTATTAAATAACATTCGCGCTCACATAATGTAATTCCCAACTACATCTATGCAATTGACAGTTCATGATAATGGGCTTAACTGGGTTATCGGTACTTAGGCAAACATGTAATCAATACTTGCGTCCAATTTGTAAAACAAAGCATGTTTCCACCCCATAATTATAAATCATTGAAATCGTAAAAATGTGGGGCTATGAACTCACCTTGAGTTCAGATAATCCAAATAAGTTTTGAATATATTCAAACAACCTATTGGCAAACATAAACATACTAGTACCAATTAACACAAGCTTAGATGAAAATTAAACGAAATCACAATTTTTTTAGGTAACCATGGTATCCGACTTTTTGGCCGACTAATCCACAGGGTTTGAACCCACCGCCACACATACTCAAACCAGGTAAAGCCCTCCCTTTTTAGGAGGTTGACGTGGCAACTTCAAGGTTGTTTTCACTAAAAGGAATTGACTTGAGACCTCACACACATTTTAGAGTGATATCCATAATCTCCCTTTGTCACTTAGGTCACCCTTGACGTGGTTCGGGAATCACATTTAATTTACCAAAAAATCATTTTTTTATTCATAGATCGGGGATTTGCTTTTGTATTTGCATTGCTTTAGCTTTAATTTTTGGCATAGACGGAACTTGAACAATTTTAGTGGGGGGCCAAAATTTTCTCGGGAGGGCCAAACACAAAATTTACAAAAAGTACCCTTAAGTTCTAAAATATTTACACTGTCAACCCCGAATCTTAGGAGGGCCACAGCCCCCCTGGGTCTACATGAAGGTCCGTCCTTGATTTTTGGTGATCCAGATTGGCCTTCTAATTTTTTTCCATCATTTTCATATACGTTAAAAACCGATGAGAAATGGTTTTTGGATATTTGGACGCATATTATAGATGAAAATCATAATTTGCACTTCCGTAACTTAGTTATTCTTCTACCTAATAACTTAAATGGGGCCTTAGTTTGTGCTAAAAATACATTATGTTTCAACGTTATACTCCAACGACTTACGTTGAACATTACGTTATGAACAATTTGTTGGAAATTTAGCGCAATTGTGGAAATTTGGTCATACTTGGAAATGGGTTTGGAGGTATGGAGTGTATACCCATCAAGTCACTGTTTTTCTCTGACTCTTTTAGTGATTAGATTAAATGAGCGGTTTCAACATTAAATGTTTGTAACAACTTTGACCTATTTAAATGGCAGGTTTGACTGCATTAAATGACCATGTTTAAATTGGTCATTAATCACTAATTCCTACAATTATTGAGGCTAATTATGGAAGAGATTAATGAGCTAATTAATCTCTTGTAATTTTCATTAATTAGGGTTTGAGTAAATCTCCTATAAATAAGGATCGCAATTATGGAAAAACACACAGAAAAACATAAACACTTAGAAGCGAAGGGTTCTTTATTTGTGCTTAAAATAAGAACAAGCACTTGGTTTATCCCAATGAGGTATTCGTGTAACCCAGGCATAGGGGTCAAATAATCTTCTTTGGAAAGTGATCACACGACTTCAAATGATATTCGGTAACCTTCATTGGTAATTAGCTAGGCATTGATTATCTTCACCCTGTTCTGGGCCCATCCACAACCAACAATCAAAGAATATTATTTTGTGATAATCAATGGCTACTACTGCTATAGAACAAAATGAACATGGATGAGGCTATTCAAGTCTCTTGTATAGCTAGGCATTGATTATTTTCACCAATTACAAAAAGACTGATTCAAGAACAAATTTATTAAATTCAGTCACTTCAAGTAATATCCGGCAACTTTTATTAGTAATTAGCTAGGCATTGATTATTTTCACCATTGATGAGGTGTCATTTTATACATTATTTCGGGGCCATTTAACCCCTTAAATTATGCAAATATGCCTAGATTATGTGCTTAATCGTTTGTTTTCAGGTTTTTAGCACTTGGATGGTTTTTGGAGGAATTACACATGACTTGGCCTCATTTGGAGAAGAAACGGACAAGATTACGGACCTACACCAAATCTCATGATGACTTTTGCAAACAGTGGCTGGAGACGGCGTCGCAAGCATAAAGCGACGCCGTCGTGATCAATCTAGTGACGGCGTCAGGATTATGGCGACGGCGTCAGGACGTGGCCGACTTAAAGAGGATCTAGAATCGTCTACGTGGCGACGGCGTCAGGAGCACAAAGCGACGCCGTCGCGTCGACAACTCTATAAATATAAATCCATTTTTAGGGTTTTAGTGTGTAACTTTGGGATAATTTTGTATAACCCTAGGGAGACGAACCCTAGTCGTTTTAGGAGCTTTATAGGTCGTTTTTAGGGCCTCAAAACCCTATTGTACTACCTTGAATCCATGTTTTAATCAAGTAAAGTTATTAATCTTTAATCATTTAATATGTATATGTGTTGTTTGATTAATTTATCTTCTTGCTTTATTTATAACATGCGAGGCTAAACCCTCCTTTGTATTTATCTATGATTGCATGAAACTTAGGTTGTAGATCCTTTTGATGTTGCTTCTTGTTGATGAATGTGCGCGTTAGGCTTTAGAAAACCAGCTTTTGTCTGTATCGCTGTTGATATGTCTAGGGAAACGCGAGTAGTGTAGAAAGGATACCATCGGTAACAGTCTTCATACTACCTTACCCACTATATGGTTGATCCCTCTTAAGTTATTTCACATGCATTTAATATACTCTTAGGGGCCTTGTAATAGTCTTCATACTACCTTACTTGTGCGTTGCCTTAACGGAATATTAAATAAACGGCGGGTTCGTGTAATCCGTTCATGACCTAGGAAATACTTACACAGATCATCACAAGTGTGACAAAGCAACAGATCTAGGAGAAGCAATCTGAGGAGTAGTGCATGATTAGGTAAATACATTTACTTATCATAAAAGTTATCACCAGTAGAATAGATTATAATTAGTTTAGTTATTAGTTAAACAAACCAACCTCCCAAACCATAGATTTACCTGCTTTCTATTAAATATAAAAACACAAAAATAATCTTCTCTCAACATCTAGAATTCTGTTAGACCGTGATCAAGCCTTCCCAACCTATTCTCCTAGAGAACGATAACAACCCCCGAGTCTTGCCTATACTACACTGCAACGATTAGGTACACTGCCTAGGGGATTGTAAAACTTCCTGTAGAAGTCCCTTACAACCTCCGCATCAGACCAGTTATAGAACAATACAATGAACTTTTTGGTATACTTGGAAGATTTACACAACATAAAATGAACATAGATGAGGCTATTCAAGTCTCTTGTATTATTGATAATCTCCCTCTTTCCTAGAAAGATTTTAAGCACACCTTGAAACATCATAAGAAAGAGTTAACTTGTCACACCCCGTCAGTGGCGGAACCACGGGAATGCGACACAATGATTCACATTGCACAAGATACAAGATCATACCGTACATTATTACAAAAGTTTATTTACAAAAGTTTACAATTTTGCAACCTTGAAAAAAGTCAAACAGTTGTCCTTTAATAAACTCCCAAATGTACTCATCTTTGGTCCCAACTACTCCTCGTTTACCTTTGCTAACAACACACCTAAAAATAATACTCGAAAACATTAACAATAATGTTGGTGAGCTCGTAGGTTTGACCTTAAACCCAGTTGTTGTGCCAATCATTTAAACAGTGGACAATAGTACTATATGACAGTGAATATACGTAACAAACTCATGACTTAGCATCCCCGCTAATCATGTGCGATGACCTAGCATCCCCGCTAGTCACCAAAACCAGCATATATCAATGCTCTTGGAGCCGCAACTCTGATATGTCACTTACGCACCTAAAGGGCCTACCAGCTGGAGCACTATATTAGGGCAGGACCACAACCCTTGCATGCCAAACACAGTACGTGCAAGTAAAATCACAACCATTGTCATGCCAAACACAGTACATGCAAGTAAAATCACATTATATATATTCGCATAGCAGTCATAAGCACATAAATTGTCCTAAAAACAAAACCTCGTTTCGTACAGTTTAGAAAAACTGTTCAAAACACATTTGAGTATCAATTCCCCCCAACGGAAAAACAGTAAAAAAATGGGGCTACAAGAACTCACCTCAACAGAAGAATATAACCGCACAGATAACCTCCACTCAACAAACCAAACAATCTCTACAACGCACCAATTAGCCTCTACAACGCACAACGGTACCCGACCACGACCTAACATTAATTTCACCTCATAAATATTTGTACAAAGTTATCTTATTGTACAAGCGTTCGTCCTTTACTCACACAAAATCCTCATTCTCTTCACAAACCCTTAACCTTATTTCCAAACTCTTAATCTTATTACAAAACCTTTATCATCATTTTAAAACCTTTATTCTCATTTCAAAACCTTTATTCTCATTTTAAAACCTTTATCTAAAAACATGGTGGTGGTAACTACGAAAAACGACTCAATGCACTTGGGCTAGTGCAATATCAACACAGAATGCTCAAAACATAGCCAATAACGGAGACGAAACAACTGACTAAACGGTCCAAGAGAATCTGACGAGAAATAAGTGGGAGTTCAAAGATCGAAAATAAACACGATAGTTATTCGTACGTTTTATATATATATATATATATATATATATATATATATATATATATATATATATATGATAAAGATTAAATAAAAAGACAAATATCCGTGAGAAGAAAAAAAGATTTTTTTTTTAAAGTTCTCAAAAAACTCTGAAAAAATTACACAAGATCGTGCATGTTGGTGCATGAAAAAGTTGTGAAATAAGTTTTTCTAAAAGTGGATAGTTTTGCCGAAAAAAATTATGAAAAAAAACGTTTGTGCATTAAATCGCTTTTTTGTGCATCAAAAATTCGTTTTTGTACCCAACTTCTTTTGACTTTTTGCATCAAAATTTTATTGCGCATCAAACTATAACAAGTTGAAAATTTTGTGCATCAAAAAAATTTTGTGCATCAAAATTTATTTTTTTGTGCATTAAAAAAACGTATAAAAACTCAAAATTAGAAAAACTTCTTTTACAAAAGTTTTATGCACCAACATACCTGATTTTGTGGAATTTTTTTAGAATTTTTTGAGAACTTTTTAAAAAAAAAATTCTTTTTTATCTTTCTCACGGATATTTGTCTTTTTATTTTAACCTTCCTCTATATATATATATATATATATATATATATATATATATATATATATATATATATATATATATATATATATATAGGGGGGCTTTCTTTTCAGAACCATTCTTAGTGCGAGAACTGACAGAACCACCAAAAACATACATGCACGCCTTTTAAAAATAAAAAAATACATGAAAAATCCATCAATAATCATAAGAATTCTCTTATGTTATTCAGTATAATCATAGAACCTCTATCCTCTTCTTTCACAAAAACCTTTACACAAGGCGCAATATTGTTGTTGCACGCCTTATAAGAACATAAATGCACACCTTCAAAGAAAATTCAAAAAAAAAAAAAAAAAAAAAAAACTTTGTATTTCCAATTTCTTATCAAATTCTTTAGAACAACTATGTTTTTTTAAAACATATATGTTTGTTTTTTTGAACATTGTGCAAAATACAATTATTGAAGGCGTGCGTACATTTTTTTGTGGTCTCTGTCAGTTCTCGCACTATGTTTGATTCTGAAAAGAAAGTTCACTATATATATATATATATATATATATATATATATATATATATATATAATGATAAAGTAATAATATTTTATTATTTTTGTCTCTTTATCGGGCTTAACGGGGTAAGTATAAAATCTTTATCATCTCCGTACGCCCATGTTTAATCGTTTACTCTTAACACTTAATATTTACAAAAGCTGTCTTTTGTCTTTTAGTTGAATCGACACAAAATAATTATTCCGTATTATTTCTAAGTGTGACATTCTTCACAAAAATTCTGACAAAATACCAAGAGTCCATATTTTCAAAGCATTTATCCATTTATTACTAAAATCGACCGTATTATCCATTTTCATACCATAGTAAATTCATCTATCCGCCTTGGTATTTCAAATTACCGACTTTCTCTTTATTGAGCCCGAAAGCCCAATGTTAGTCCACTAACACTTGTTAAGTCCAACATAGTCATTTTAAATTTTATTCGAGTCCATTAGTCCTTTTTATTGGTCATTGAGCCTCTCAAAGAATTATTTTTAGCCCGATAGTTTTCAAATTAATTCATTTATACTCAAATGGGACGAAACCAATTAAACCATAAGCCCAATATATAAGCCGAAAACCATAAGCCCAATATCTAAGCCAAAACAAATTAAACTATAATCCCCATATATAAGCCAAAACAATAAGCCATAAGCCTAATATATAAGCCAAAACAATAAGCTATATGTCAAGACAAACTCGAACCAAATATAAGCCAAAAATCCATATAAGCTATACCCAAATAAACCGGAGCTAAATATATAAGCCGAACCAAATAAGCTATAAGCTCAAAATATAAGTCGAACCAAATAAGCTATAAGCTCGAAATATAAGCCAAACCACAACAAGCCATAAGCTCGAACCAATAAGCCATAAATAGAATAAGCCAAAACAAATGGGTCGGTTGGGCCGAGCCCAAACCATAACAACCCAAAACCAAATAAGCCTTTTGCTAGCTTATTTTCAAACAATCTTTTACAAATAAGCCCAAAATAAGCCCTTGACTCAAAATATAATTACCACCATAACTAAAATATAAAAATGACCATTCCTTGTTTCTTTCTTTTTGTACCCGACATAACCAAACATCCCCTTTAATCATTCGTTTTGTTTTCAAATTTCGATTTTCACGATGATCAACTTGTACAACTAGCATTAAGACACTATAAGAACCATAAAAGTACAACTTAAAACAAAATTTAAAAAAACTTAAAATCTTGATGTTCTTGGTTCGGTTTTTGACATGAAGAAATAAACCCAAATCGTTTTCTACAACCCGTAACTATCTAACACCAACCCACTATTAATTATTAACATGTGTTCTTGCTAAATCTTTAAAAAATTTGTGTTTCTTGTTCTTTGTGTGCTCGTCCGATTTAAAGAGAGGAGAGAAGAGAGTGTTTTTGTTTTGGTTTGATTTCAAATGAGGAGAAAAATGCATGTTCAAGTGTTGCCAAAACTATATGTACCATGAGTAAACCAACTAGCTAGAAAATAGCCACCTTGTTCCCTCCCTTGTCCCTTACTCGTCCAAGTATCCAAGGTGCCCCGGGGTGTCGTTTTTGTGTCGGGTTCTCTAAAAGCTCAAATCTTGCTAAATTAAAATGTTACTCGGGGTTAGTTAGTAATTTTATTGCATTTAAAATCAATTTTCCATAAACCTAGGTTATTTACACGACACTCTTTCAATTTAAATCTCTCCAACATTTCATTTAAAACGTTACCGGTCGCATGAGGACCAAAAACATGAATTTTTGTTTAAACTAAACCGAACCTTTCCTATCATTTTTAAAAGTGTTTCATCCTTCAAAAATATCACTTGACACTTTTGACTTGCCCAAAGTTTTCACTTTAACGACCGTTACAGTCTTTTACCTAATTTTACGAAAACGCCTGTTTTCTGACAACTTCCAAATCACACCTCAACGATTTACGTGTTGAATACGCCGTATCATGTGCATGGATACGCCGTATTGACAGAACTGACAATATTGTTTAAAGTGCATAAAAATAAAGTACTGATAACGTCCAGACATTTAATACACCGTATGGTATGGAGTGGATACGCCATATTGATGTCTGGGAAGACAGACTCGATAAAAATAAATAACAATCCGGGTTGTCTCCCGAGAAGCACTTTTGTTTACAGCGAAGTCTTTAAGTTAGACTTTTTCTTCAACTTCTTTTCATTCGGCGCTTGTTACCATCCTTATAATACCGTTTAGGGTCGAACGGAATGCCAAACAGCACGTACAAATTCTTAATAAGATTGAATAGCATCCCGTTGACAAGATAATTCTAAGTCACGATATTTACATTTAATTCCATGACAAAACTTCTCATAATGAAAACTTTACTGATTTTATCGTGACTCCCCTCAAGAAGTTTATTTGACCCTTGTGTATTTTCATTACCCCCCGAAGATTGTATCATATCGATTTCATTATCATCATTGCCATTATCCGATTTTAGATAATCGGGATAAATTATGTTGAAAGGGAATAGATCATTAAAGTTCAAAACGTTTTGTTCCACTTCATCATATTCGGACATTGATGTTTCATCTTTCAAATCAAATTCATCGATATGTTGAGGGCATAAAGTGGGTTTAGTTGAGAAATCTGATTTAGACGTTAGAGCATCATTGTAAACAATGGCTGGAAATTCATTCTTAAAATCTTTAAACAAGTCTAAATCATCAATACAACTGATCTAAGCTCGGGTGATGGAAACAAAGGCACATTTACTTTTTCATTATTATTTTTCGAATTCGTTCTCAAGTCATTGGTAGAAATTATTTTATAAGAAAACGAGTTTTTGTCAAAAACTACCGTGTAATCTTCATCGTCGGGTTCGTCAAACGATATTCTAAAGTCAATTTCATTATCGTTAAGAGAACTTACCGTGGGTTCACAATGGAGTGTTTCATTCGATGTCAAACTATCATTGAAGACTATGGTTGGGAATTTGATTTTAACGGATCTGAGGTCGTGAACGTCTTCATCATACCAGATCTTACCATACCTAGCAGTTTCCTAGTTAAAAAAACTTTCCTATGTTTTCGAGCTTTTTCTTTTTCGAGCTTGATGTATTCTTCCATAGTAATGTTCAGGTCGTCCATCCTGTAATAAACTTACTATGGCAGAAAACCGTCAAATAACATATACGTCATATTCAGTAAACTGAATACGCTGTGTTATATAAACACAATAAGCAAACAGACAGGAATATAGACTTCATTTAAACTACACTAATCCTAAAGGTTAGATCTAATCTAATCTAATGCTAAAAACCAAAATATCAAATAAAAATCAAGATTAATTCTCACTCCCCGGCAACGGCGCCAAAAACTTGATGTGTCGTTGTGTGGTTGTAAATTATGATTCAAGTTTTAAATTTATATTTTGCCGACTTAACCAAAAACAACACTTTAACGGGCAGTGTACCCGGTCGATGGGAGTTTCATGGTAAGTAGGGTGTCGATCACTAAGAGCGAGGAACACTTTCAATTTATTAATACTTTGGTTTTTCTAATCTAAGTTAGTCTAATCTATGCTAAACCTATGTTAATCCTAAATCTAATAGATAAGGGGGTTTTCAGCCTGAGAGACTGGCACAGGTTTTGTGGTGACTAAAACCAATTCAAGACACTAAAACACACGCAAGCAAATTAACAGAAGATAAAAGAGCGGTATAGCCAAATATAAGAAAACTGTATTAACCATTACTAATCTAATCATAACGTTGGTTTGTTTATTTAGTGCAATGATTACTTATCTCGAAGCGGCATATCATTCTTAATACTTAGGCGTTACTTCTTCCTAAGACCTAGACACGTAGAATTCTGTCACAGTTAACGCATCCGCATAAAGCATCCTTATTTGCTAATTTTAATCTATCTTAGGGATTAAAGCAATGGTGATCTTGTTAAACCCTAGCTCATAGAGACTTTACCCACTTACTGCTTAATGGCAATTCTGTAGAGAATAAATGACGTGTATAAACCAGAATTAAAACAGATCCGGAGGTTTGGTAAAATGAAATAAATGTGCAGCCATATTATTATAAATAAAGGAATAAAAGATGGGAAGATGTGTATGTGCTAGAGAGAAAACACACACACTTACACTTTACAAAAGTGAGCTTCGCCCCTCCATGGAAGTATGGAGGGGGTATTTATAGTCCCGACATCGACTAGCTAAACTAACCCGACACGACTATAAATGATAAATGTAATTTTAGATTAGTCAACATATTTTAGGGCTAACAATCTTCCCCCAATATGTGGACATACATAATTAGTTACAATGTTCCTAACAAGCACAATAACAACGTAATAAAGTCTTCCAAAGCACTTCAAAAGCTGTAGATGTCTTCTGAGTTCTTCTGGTCTTGAACCTTATTCTCTAGCTTGGATCTCCATTGTCTTTACTTGTTTTGGACCCATTATGGTATGCATGAGTTGGATTAACTTCCCCCCAATCCATGCAGCATGTCTTGAAAAGCTTTCTTCATAGACTCCTTTTTGGCGAAGTTTCTGAATTAGCTTCCCCCCAAACCAACATCCATATCTTAAGCAGATTCTAAAACTTTGATGTAGCTTCAACCATCTTCTATATGTCATTGATGTGCACCGAGGAATTTTGTAGAAGAAAAGCCACACCATATACTACTGCTACTTGTCATTAGGTCTTGGTGAATATTCGTTCAGGGGTACATGCGAGAAATCAGCAACAATTATTCTCACGTATGCAGTATACTTCATAAACCATACTAAGTAAAGTAGTATTCACTACATCCCCCTGGAAGTTGACATGGTAACATCAATTTCAACTAAGTCCCGGATGTATACATTTTCCCCCATGATGGTTGCGAACTCTCGAAAGCATCATTGTCGTGTACGTCCATATACTCGAGAAGTTCTTGTCTTAAGCACAAATATTGAAATCCAAATGAACCATTACCCTCTTGTCTTCAGAAACCGTAGTAGGAGATGAACCAAAAATCAAGAAAACTTGGTATAATAAAGGTCTTGTATATGAATGTCATTGAAGAACTTTGAGAATTTTGCTTAGACTGTGAAGTACCTTTGTCTTGGAATAGCATAATAATATCATGTGAGAATTGCTGATTACATCTCAATCTTTAAACTCTCTGGCTAACTTATAACCTCGTATTCTGTTGGCTATTGTTGTGACCACTTGGTGAATTAAATCCGATATATCAAACTTGAAAATGAAGTAAAATCCCCCAAATTTGTTACTTAAGCTTGCACTGTTGTTGATTGAAGAACAGTGCAAGATTAAATCTATAAGTACTCTGTACTCAAGTCCTAAAAGTATAAGAAGTACACCACCTCTTGAAATTATCCACATCGACATCTGCGTGTGACACTAAGTACTACAATGTACCTCCTTTAAGTGATAGTTATAACCCGTGAGCACTACAATATAACTCCTTACATAAGGAAATAACTAGATAATCCAAGTCTTAATCATCTGATGTATACGTTCAAGCAAGTCATCAATCGATAGATTGGGTTTGAAGAAAAGGAGTAGAAAGTAGAAGGAAGTCTTGATGATGAAATAAGTAGACGCCTTCGTGAAACACACTTCAATGTCAAATAAGATATACCAAATCAACTTCGTGATCACTTGTCATCGTAATCCGAATCCTTAGCCGTTTTTCATTTATTGAATCTTTTCAGGATCTTTTTAGCGTTATGTATCGTGTTTGTTGTTAAATGTCATTAAACTAGAACATGTGTTATTTTTGAATGTCGTTAACGAAAAAACATTGTCTAGTCAACTTGTTATGAAAGCGTTTTTATACCCGGCTTAATCCATAACATTAGCCAAAAAATTAGCTACACGATAACCAATTTCGGCCAAATATAACACACAACCCAACAATATATAATCCATCTCGGCCTAGTTGCGTTTGTAGAATACACGGCCTAATTGATTGTTAGGGCCCGATGCAATTAGCTCACCAATCCACCATTTATTATTCGGCCTAACAAGTAATTTTAAGAGGCAGACCACCTTGTTTTTTTCAATTAACTCGGCCCAAGATAGATTAGGGATATGAATGAAATATAAATCCTTAATCCCACTCCACACTTAACCCTAATCCTTTTCAATTGTGTGCAGACACACTTGCTTCTCTCCCTCAAAAAATAAACACGCCTCTAACTGCTCCTCTCTCCCAATTAAAAATTAGCAGATTGATCTTTCATCTCTTCCATATCAGATCTTATTTCATCATACGCAATCACAACGAAACAAAGATTGCTTTAAGCAATGAAGAACATCGAAGACTTGATGCTTCAAGATCCTTTGAAGGATCTAAGGTAGGTTCGTCATTTGTTGTGATTGTCTTGAGTCTCAAACGAAACCAAGATTGAATGGTAACGTAATTGTTATAATTCGTTCTTCATTTTCATATATCAAAATTAAAGGCCTTTCCTTTTTATAGATCCATGATGAGGCTTTTGTTTTCGTCTATGGTCTTGAAAAGATCATGTCTTGTATCTAAAAGACAAATCAAAAGAAACTGAGATCTTTTCATTGATTTGTTTGAGTCTGATTTGAGTTTTGATTGACGATGGATAAGATAGAGTTGTGGGATTGTTATTATAACGATGAGGATAGGATTAGTTTTGTGGATTTGTTGTATAGAGGCTGTGGGTAATTGATGTTGTTTGTGTTGTTGTTGTAGTGGTTACTGAATGGAGTCTGTTTTGTCTAGATCTTCTTTACAGTCCTTTTTCTTTTGTACAGACTTGGACTTAGTTGAGTTTGACCGGGTCAACTCGATAAATACCAAGTTGACTCGGTTTGGTTTTTGGTTGCAAACCGCTATCAAGACAACTTGAGCAAACCGTCGCCACATTCAAACCACACCAAACCGCTATCAACAAAAATTTTTGGTAGCAGTTTATTTCTATTGGCCATGAAAGAATAGTCTTCATAACCTGTATGCCAAACCGTTGTGGGCAAACCGCCATGGCAAACCACCACGATGGTCAAACCGCTACAGTGGTCAAACCACCACAGTACAGTACTTCAGTACTTTTCCCTGAAAAAGTGGATCTGGTTTCTTTCTGTTTGGCCAAACCGCTACCAAGAAACCCAGGTTTTGTTTCTTCTAAAAAATGTCGTGAAGGCACAAAACACAGCAGATGTATAACCAGTATGACAGAAATATAAGCAACAACAATAAATCAAATTCGTGGTTGATTCTTAGGAGAAGAAGAACACTTAATCCACAAAAAAGAAACTGTTAAAAACAGCTAACAACCAGTAATAAAAAAATAGAAGCAAACCAACATTTAATAACCATTTTCATGATTTTTTTTCTCACAAAAAATACACGAAAATTATCAACAGTATGATCATTAATGAACAGTAACCGAGACAGCAACAAACATGATATAATACACCCCTGCAGCTATGATGCCACTTGTAGAGAATAAATGACGTGTATAAACCAAAATTAAAATAGATCCGGAGGTTTGGTAAAATGAAATAAATGTGTAGCCATATTATTAGAGATAAAGGAATAAATGATGGAAAGATGTGTATGTGCTAGAGAGAAAACACACACACTTACACTTTACAAAATGACTCCTCGCCCCTTCATAAAAGTATGGAGGGGATATTTATAGGTCAAGACAATGGAAACTATTCTAACTTAACAGTTCTACTCCCTGCGGGTCTTGCCTAATGATAACTAGTGTAATTCCGTATAAGTCAACATATTTTAGGGCTAACAAATTCATACACTAGTAGTCCACTAACCAAGTCTTTACCAATTAATCAAGAACGTACTCGTTGATACCAAGGTCACCGTATGGTCCAACTAAGCTCACAATCTAAGGGCAAAGATAGGTCGTTAATTGTGATCCTATTGGTCTAGATGTATAAATCACTATATGGAGAGCTATCTCGGCATCTAGATTACTTGGTCCGTATCACTAGATCCAGTTGAATGATAGGTCGCATACAAAAGAACGTAAACAAGTATAAATTGATAAACCTAAATAAGTAATTCAATGATAAATTAAGAAATCGAGATAAACAAACCAAACATTAAGATCTTCATAACAATGGCTAATACCCGAAGGTATTAGCCTTCAAACGTCATAATTAATACAAGAGTAATGATTTAGCCAAGGTAAACTAACCGAGTTAACGAATGATACCAAAAACTGAACGATTACAAGAGTATAAGAAATTACACGTTGTCTCCTATGGAATTAATCGCGTTGCTCGACCTCTTCTGCTCTTTTTCTCCTTTGAAAATTGACTTTTATGGTTTAGGTATCGAGAATATGATTTAGCACACTTAAAACTCGTTTTTGAGTTTTCTATTTATAAGGTTTAAAGTCGGTTCGATAGGGGTTTCTTGGAGTAAGAACCACGTTTGATATCTTCTAGAATATTTTATTCCCATATAGCTTGAATACGGCGTATTGCCTTTCCTGGATACGACGTATTGGATCTTGTTTCCTTCGTGGTCTTTGGTGAGTGCAGGCACATATACGCCGTATCTTCCTTGATGGATACGGCGTATTGGTTGTCAGAACAGTAATCTTCAAAATATCTTCGTTTAAGCTCCAGAATGCGTGCCTTTTAGTTAACTTTCACCAAGTACTCCATAATTACTGCAATTCTCAAATATAAACGATTAAGTAACAATTCTTTGCAATAATTATACAAAATGGGTTAATTACATGGGATAAATGATGCTATAAAATAAACGTTATTTGATGTCATCAAATATCCCCCCACTTGAATCCTACTTGTCCTCAAGTAGCCTTTAGAAGTTTATTTGATCTATTACAAGTACACAACCAAACACCTCATGAAATAGGAAGATGAAAACACTCAAATCACTCAACTAATCTATGTGGTAACATGTAACTAATTGGCTCAATTGCTCAGCCATGATGAGTATTCTATCATAAGCTTGGCAAGGATACACATCTCCACCGCTAAAGCTAAGGAGTAACAAGTTTATAAAGGTAAATACGGGTTTATATGATTAGTCTAACTAATCTTTATCGATACCAATATTCCAGGAAGGCGACAAAGACCACACATACACACCCGTAACAACGGGATAGACACATGTGACTTCTCACTCCCACCTCGAATAAGCTAAAGAGTAGA